>JAHZMV010000642.1:0-20478 GCA_027743765.1 Coecobrya sp. COE2
ATTTAATGTTCATGAAATTGCATTCCGGTGCCCAATGGACCTACTCACAGTCTTCTATAGTAAAAATAAAAATGATCATAAGGGCCTTTTATGCGCAACAGTACACATATGGGTTAGCAAAGACCAATGACATGAAGCGTGGATAATTTAGTTCTCTTTTTGAATTCCTGTCTTAATATTACAAAGTATTTATACTTAATCCTCATCACACAAGTTAAGTATAACGTACCTAAGCGTAACAATCATCAATATTATCAGCATTACTACATAACTGCTAATAACATTATATCATTGACCTGGCTATAAAGCAATTTGTTTGTTATCATTTATAAAAATCTCCTCCGTTTATTTTGCATTATTCCAATATTTTCATAATTTATGTTACTATAAGTGGAAGGAAACGATCGTTTATGGCATAAGGCACGAGGCATATCATTCTTGTTTGAGCGAGGTCTATAACAAGTACCGTAGGTATTTATGTAGTTTATAGTTTTACATTGGCTCAACCGATTCCAAAAAGTATTTTGATTTGAAATGGCAGATCATCGAAAGCTGTTTAAAAATAATTTTTTATTCGCTCTAGCACTCTTTCCGTTTTTGTTTCATTCCTCATGTTCATATTACTACACAAATGTTGGTCCTTTTCCAGAAAATGAAGTACATCTTTACACCAGAAACCAGAATGGTTATATTACCAACAAAGCCAAATATGTTGAATCTGAAAGTGAAACAGAATATTTCGATTTATCATACACATTTGACAACAGCACGCTTTTTTATCCCGGTCAACGTTTCGACTTTCATCTTCTCCGGGATGTTGGACCAACCCTTAACCGTACTACTATTGGAAATTATGAATATTCGTGAGTGAGGCATAAAAATATTCATTTCTACAAAACTAAAGTTGAAAATCAATATTAAAAAGAAATCCAATTTTTTCTTCAAAATTGTATCCATCGACAGATATGCTTCTTTCTCATTCTGCATGTCTGAGCATGGAGGCACGCACATGGACGCTCCATTCCATTTCAACAGATTCGGGTGGCGTCTCAACGAAATCCCACTTAAACGACTTGTCGATGTTCCAGCCGTCGTGATAGATGTTGAGCGTCATGTTTTCTCATTAAAAAATCCAGATCAGTTCATTCTCCAAGTTGAGCACATTCATGAGCACGAGGCACGCTACGGACCAATCCCTCTAGGAGCAGTTGTAATCGTTCGCTTTGGATGGGCGCAATTCTGGCCTGATAAGTTGCGTTATAGTGGCTGGAAAAATGACACTTTAGGACAAGCGCCTACCCTGAATTTTCCAGGGTTGGGCGGAGACGTTGTAACATGGCTTCTGAAAGAGCGACACCCTGTCGGAGTTGGAACCGATACAATGTCAACAGACATTGGAAATGATGGGGTAAAGTAACACTGTAATGTATAAAATTTTAGATTTTGTGTGAAAAAATACGGATAGAAAATTTTTATTTTTTTTCCAAATAGGGTACGTTACCTGCACATATCCTCTTGTTAGAAAACCAAGTGTATATTATAGAAAATGTGGCGAATTTGGATTACCTGTTGCATCGAACGAGATCCCACAGTTATCCAAATGGTTGCAATCTACGAATGTTTGTGATGCCAATAAAAACAGAAGGAACTGGAGGACCTATAAGATTGCTAGCTTATTGTAGAAATTAGTGGCTTTGTTCAAGTGATAGATGAGAGACAAATTAAATAGGTAAGTAAAGTAAAATTGTCTAAATATAATGTACTACATAGCACTGTGTTTTGCATACAAAAATATATAGTTGAAATTGCCATTTTCCATGAAGTCGATATATACGCATCTATTTCTGTAGCTTAAATATTAAATATGAACAATCTTGGTTTGTTACATTGACTATAGGTTGAACTTATGTTTGATAAATAAATGAATACATTTGTCATATATGGCTATGTTATTCTTTTTTCTGTTTTCATTTGTATTCATACAACTTTGCACCTTGTTCCAATTATTTTTAGAGAAAGGTAAAGATTCCGTACATATATCTTTATCTCAAGCTGGTTATGCATTTTATTGTTGTCAATTGCCAATTGCCATGCACTGGCACTTATTCCTACCCTTTATGACAAATCCAAAGACTGTTCCTCTGCAAAGATTTGCTTGGTAGGAAGAGTCATGACATAAGGCGTCAATTGTCTGTTTAAAGTAACTACCATTATATATTCCAAGTAGATTACAGACCACTACAAAGATCATATTATCGCAAATTGTAGGTTCTACATACTTTCCACTATGGTAGTACCAGCAAACTTACAACTTTATCGAGCAGCCGCAGTAGGGCATATAAAGGGCATATTGGTATCTACCTATCTATACTATCTTTGTATGTAAGCAATTAATCTAGGAAGTGGACAGCAAAACTACAACAGAAAAATTATTTATTGATCTGGACTTAAAATATGATGACAGTTTACTTGCGTGTTGTAGGATTTTGACAAAGCTTATTTAGAGATCCTGAATAATATACCTATGTAGTTCCAACTAAAGCCAACATTTGCATTTTTTGTAATTTGTAATTTAAAGACTTTTTTATATTTTACCAAACCTTAACTTTTATTTCTTTCCATAAAATACTTTGTCGTGTGTTGTTAGTGTCACCAGGTGTGGCGTGGCTGAAAGATTTTTTTTTGTTTTTAGAAGTTAAACGAACAAAATTGTTCGTGCCAAGTTGATGTAAGCATTTAATCCAGTTCAATTTTCATTCAAAAGAGAGAAAATGCAAAAATTTCTATTTGTATGATTTTTTACTCACTAGATACCTAGATGAATTGTTGAGATGGATAGCTCAGGGCTCAGTTCAATTTTTTGACCTCCCTTTTCACACGACTACATATAACTTTGCTTCACCGTGCAGTACCGTTTTTGCTGCAACTGTACAATTTTATTCCTTCCTTATGATATAGTGACCGTAGATTCTTAGAAGTTCTAAGTTAGAACAGAACTAGCGCCCATAATGTCCGTTATGTTGCTGGAATAAAGTAATGAGATGACCATTGACATATATATACCTACAAATATGAGTACATTTGCAACTTTGTCTAATTTCGTAAAATTACACAAGTATCCTTTTTAGCGTTTAGTATAAAAGGCAGAGCAAACTTTGAATCAATATCACAATCCTTATTTAGCTCTCCATTTCATTAAACCACTTTGTTTTTAAAACAACCAACACCACCAACATGAAATTCGTAAGTCCATGTGCAGAACATTTCTGAATATTATGATACAATTGTCTATATTTTTCTGAATATTTTTCCACAGTTCGTCGCTGTCGCCCTTTTCGCCTTGATCGCAGTTGCCGCTGCTGTCGTGGCTCCAATTGTTCCAGGTGCCTTTCCAGCCGTCCCTGCTGGAGTTGTCCCCGTCGGATATGCTGGTGGCCCCGCTGCCGTCATTGGTTAGAAAAATTTATTTTAATTTTATACTAAATGAAATCATTAAGAATTGTGGTTTTTACTTGAACAATATCGTTTTTCTCATGTTATAGCCCCAGGAGTTGTCCGTGAGTACCACGGAGCTCCACTCATCAACGGATTCTACTCTGGATTCCTTGGTTAAATTATCGAAATACCATTAAGTATTAATTTTTATACTGTTTGACTGACTTTTCTGATATTTTCTGATTGATAAAAATGAATGATTGTTATAATGAAGTAGTGCGCCTATGATACGCTTGTAAAATAAAATCTTTCGTTAGATAATAAAAAATGTTACTCTTTTCATAGCTCTAAAACATCAAAGTCGAGTATAAAGAACGAACCAATTCACTCAAAAGACAAAGTTCTTCTTGATGTTGCGTACGCACCTTTTTCGTTTGATTTCTCACTATACTTTACCCACAAAAGCTAAACGCATAGCATGAAAGTTCTTATTGGTATTTATCTACCTTGATTTTCAACAAAATTAATCAAAACTTTTTTCTTCATTTCTTTTTGTAATTTAAAGATTTTTTAAGGAAAAATGTATCTAGAAAAGTTTCATAAAAGTATGTATTCAATGTTATAGCGTTATAGTCGCGTTTGTAACGTTTAAGCATGTATCATTTCTCGGGAAAATGTCATTTATATAGTATATCTAATGAGATGAGATGATAATACCATCATTTCAGAATATATTTGGAAAATCCGTATGCGAGTAACCGTTTAGAGTAAAAGTCTAACAAGTGTGTAAGTAAAGTGTGTCTACGCAATTATGTTTTGTATGTTACATATCTCTACATAAAAATTAGCAATGCACTTGGCCATTTTTATATCCCACACGAAAAGTCTTATTTTCCCAGTTCCAGTTCGACGGAATTACTTTATATCTCCGTTCTCACAACAATGCATGGTTGCACACTCACACTGTTTTGTTTGTATCCCACCCTGCATTGTTGCTTCTTTATTTGCTCATTGTTCAATCTAAAAGTATTTTTACGTTTGTTTTCGTGTTACTAGAAGAAGTGCTAATGTTGCCCTTCTTCTTGCTGCAACTTTTCTGTCTTGTACGTTTCCCCTTCAGGCCATGAAATCAACAAGCGTAAAAACAATAAAAATTCTTCATCATCGCCACCGCCAGAATTCTACCAAACAAACAACGACGAAGCGTTAGAAAAACGAAATACGTGTAAATACATCCATGCAATATTGTGCGTTCGCTGAACCAAATGAAAATAAATTCCTTTTTTTACTTTTCATTATACTCTCATAGTTTAACGAAAACAACTTTTAAAATCTTCGCACTTACTCCTCCATGAAAAAAGGATGCTAGGATGTCATGTCACAGTGAAACCGGACTGGATGGATGGCTGAGAAGAGAGAGGAAACTGCTGCGTAAATAGCATAATGAGCATATATTAGGATCCGAATAGGTTTCGACGAAGGTGTTTCTTCTTAGGATTCACGCACAGCAGTAAGAAGAAGCAAAACAACAATAACAGCATGATGGGAAGGGAACACACACACGCACCAACAATTCACTAGAAAAGAATAATAAAATAGTTGTATTGTGCATTTGTAAAAACGAAATCCTATATTCATTCCAAGGGCATTCTCAATTTGCTTACTTGACATTTCAAGGTCTGGTTCTCCAGTCTTTCAGTAATCCAGTCAAATGAGCATAATATAGTGAGTCAGGAAGACTTAATAGTGTGTATGTTCAGAGGCATTTTTTCCATAAATGGAAAAATTTTGTAAGGGAATTTTTTCATAAGAATGCATCATTAAGTGCAAGCTTGAGCATTAAGAATGACGATGAATATGCTGCCGGATTCTTTATTAACAGTAACCTGGAAATTGTCGGAATTTGAATAAAAGCCAAATATGGGTGGGTGGACAGGCATCTTCAACTTTCTTTTCGTGGCTTGTTTTCTTCAACGTGTCACCTAAAAATATAAGTTTGCGTAGGTAGGCTATATAGAAAAAGAAAGGGAAGTTACATCTTGAATCACTTTTTATTCGTGGATATTATAAGACTGTAAAATATGTGTTTTTATTTCCACAGAAAAAACATTTGAATTGAACTGGTAGAATTTTCATTTCAACAGTCGTCTGTTCTCTATCTCCCTCTCTCTCTCTTGATGAAGGGAATGAGCAAGCCGCTCAATTTAGTAGATTAGGTAGGACGAGGTCGGTGGGTTTGAGATTAGATATTTTTATTGAATTGAAATAGTAGAGGGGCTTCTGGTTCGTGGTGTGGTACGTGTTTGCTTTCAATTGATGATGATAGGCATCAATCACCCGAACAACTCCAGCTTGATCTAAAATCCAGATTCCAGCTTCATTTACATCTACCTTTTTTTACCTTCCATATCGCTTTTTATAAAACTTGACCTGGTGCTGGTTACAAGGCTCTCATTTTTTCATGTGCCTTTTTTCATAACATCTGCTGCTGTTAGCTTGTCTGTCCAGTAGACGTTATTATTCTGTTTGCCCTAAAAAGTTGTTTATTCCTGAAAAGGTGGTAGTTTTATGTGAGCATTGGTAAATGCCTATGGAACGTGTGCAGCCAACTGCTTTTTCAATTCCTTTTCTATTCTGATCTATCTAGTCATTTCTGAACGTATTATTGGAAAATTAGGATAATATTACTCACTCATGAAAAAATAGACGAAATTGCGTTTTGATAATATGATTGCAGATGGTATGTACTACTGGACAACATGTAGTAAGTATATACGTACACATTATATTCCTCCAAAAAGTTTTTCAAAATAATTCCTTTTTTACATAAATTCTCAGTCATTTTTAGCTTTTTTCATAAATGCTGGTTTAAACAAACGCAAATATGTAGTTTAATCACTGAATTATAATTATTAAGATGGACTTAAAATTAAATGCTTTTCTGCGCTGCTGAAGATTAAGATAAACTACTCGAAATTGTCGCATGTTTCATATTTCTATTATGAATAAGCCATTCGTTCTAGACAATGAATTTCAGAATGCCCCGGATCATTATTCATTTTTTATTTGTTCCTTTCCATAGCTTTACCTGTTATTATACCAAAAATTATATCATACTTTTAAGGATTTACATTTAAGCGAGTTGTATTTGAATAGCTATATAGCATGCGTGGATAATAAGAAAATTATTGCATGTCATGCATGCATTTACCTATTACTTGCATGCCGCATGCTGCTAATTACAATGAGCCCTAATACCACTGTAAAAGAAAACACCTCAGTATAATATTTTGAGAAACAACCCTTTGCCTTATAATATTATCACCATTAATCAGAACAGCTACTCAAGCACTATGATTACCTATATGCATATATGAAGAAAAAACAATTGTATGCGTGTGCAGTTATAAAATGTAAATAATACACCAATGCAATGCACGTCTTCTGGTCGTCAGTCACACGAAATAAGTTTTCCATACATCCGTCATCCCTTTTTCCCATCTTGTGTCTAGCCTTTGAGTCTAGTTTTACGGTATCCTTCTCCATGTTTCTAAATCATTTTTGTCCCGATCCCCTACATACCCTACAACATTATATTATCTATATGGCACAATTCCAACAATTTTCACCCCCTTCTGCTTTAAGTTCTGTCACTCACTGACTAATGCGGAATTACTGTTACTCAATCCATATACTTGGCTGGCACAATGATTTCCATGCTATATGGGTAATATGCATGTATGTATTTATGTGCCCTTTTTCTCCTTCCTTCCAGTAAAAATAGGATGGACTGAAATGAAGGGAGTTTTATATGGACGGAAAATACGAGAACAACAAAACCGTTCCCTTATATTCGCTGTATATGGTTTCAATACATGCGTAGTAGTGCATTGCATAACATGAATGACTTTTGAAATGGAAAATGTGCTGTACGCCATGTATTGTTGGTGGTTGATGATAATGAGGATAAGTAACAATTTGTTTAGGATCTCCATTCCACCCTATGCCCTTTCATTTCATACATTCATCACCATATATGGTAAGAATATTTTTAAGGTATCTCTCCTCCTGTCACGCAACGTCATTTTATACTCTCAGTAAATGATTCGTTGTTGGTGGAGTTTACAGGGCTCACAAACAAAACAATGGGCTAAGGATCAGGTAACAAAACTTATTAAAGTTTGGTCATCATAAAGGCAGATGTGAAAGTTTTCAAATAGAGAGACTACAGCGGATAATCAAAATACTCGGTGCGTAGATAGAAGAAAAGATAAATAAACAACAGGATAGATAGAAAAGGTGTTGCAAGACGAGAGCGAGCGAGAGAACGCTGTGTATACATTTTGTAGTAATCGCTTCCGAGAAATTGTTATCAAGCATCGTTATTATTGTTACAAAAATATAGGCAAAAGGGCACGCTAGATTGTCGACCCTTTTTTGATGAAGAGTGTTGCTGTAAGAATGAATGCATGCTCAGCAAGGCACATAAGTATACGAAAATCCTTGCAAGTAGATATGAATACCTGCGTATATGCGTCGAGTGACTGTGAATATGTAAAGTGGGAGGAGAGTTAGTAGTATTGAGCATTGCGTTGTTGATAAACGGGAAAGGGTTCATGTTCATCAGTGTCCAGTATTCAGGGTACTTATTAAAATGCTGTACGTGGGATTTCAGTAAGAACAGATTTTTCTGATGACAGAGAGACTGCTGAAACCCTGAATCAAATTCAAGTACGACTTCGTTCCGTTCATTACATGGACGATACTGAACTGAACTTGCGATTAAAAGTTCTAAGTTTGCTCTTGGAAAAACTGATTTAAGAGAAGATTAAGTATATTTTATATGATATGTGCGCTTAGCAGTTCAGTTGAAATTGTCCTTCATGGAATGTGTCGCAAACGTTGATTTCAAAATGTCGACAACGTAAGAAGGCAATGGCAGTGTACATTCAACAATCGCCGATGTGAAGTGTTATACACGGAAAATAAGTTTTATGCATATACATAATATGCTGTAGTGATTCACTACCAGTGAAGCAGTTTTTACAGAAGCAGTTAAATGTATATGTAGAGCTTCAGATACGAAGTTCAGTTGTAACTTTTCGAGTGAATCTAACCGTTTGCGGTTGGAGTTCTCTAAGCATTTTTAATTTGGAAACAGGAGCAACGTAACTTTGTCACGCTGGCGGCCGACGAGTCAGATACGATGGTAAGTACACTGACATGCTACTATCGTTTAAAATATTAAAGTTAATTGCAATTACTTATAAGTATAATTCATTTAAACAATATATTATATTAAGTAGGTACATATTTTAGTACGTATAGTTTTTATTTTGAAAGGTTTTTTTATTAATCCTTTCTCAGTAGCAGCAACTTTTAAGTGGCAAGTTCACTTTTAAGATTATGCCATTTGCAAGACTACATAATACCATAGATCAATATTTACATAATGTCATTTCTCTTTCGTGCTGTAATTGGCAGTGGACAACTTTATCTTGAACCCAGCACTACATATTCTGTCCAGTTTAATAACAAAAGTAGATCATCTTCCACTTTTTATTGCCTACAAACTCCTTTATTGCCTCTCTCTCCCTCTCTCTCGTAGCAATCATCAGAAAATAAAGTTACATAAGTAAATGATGAAAGAAAGAAATTGTATAGAACAACAATACTTTTGGTAACAACATTCACTGCGAAACTCGCCTTCGTATGCTTATCAAACCAATAAAAGACTAAAAGATTAGATTATCAGCATGAGTTCGTTCTTTTCTTGCACGTGTCATCTTTAATGAGATGGATATCCTACATTTTATGTGGCATTGACAAAAGTCAACCTATATATATGTCGATGCAAAAGTTCGCAGTGAAGGCTTATTAAAAATAGAAAGCTTCATTAGCGTTTCTTGTTTCTGTTTACTTACATAACCTATCTCTGGAGAAAAACCAGGCCAGTTGCCAAAATAAATACAGAAAAAATTGTAGCCAACGAACGATTGCTAAATAAAGTATTATTGGAAAGCTACTTGATTCAGATTGTGTATTTGTCCACAAAGTGAGAAGTTGAAACGAAAATGCCAAAAAATGGTCATTACTTTAAAAATACACACGCAGATGACCATTCCTACGGCAAGACAGGGATGCGTAAAAACGAGATAGAGGCAGATGGTAAACGACGGGAAAGGGGAAAGGAAGAGTAAAAATCTAGTTTTAGCTTTTATAACATGTAACATATTATCTAAGCAAAACTTGCTCTTTTACCATTTTCCTATTGCCTTGATTGTTAAATTGAATTATTATTACACAACCTATCTCACATCCTCTACTTGACTTTTCCCAAATAAAAGCTGACCTGTTTAAGAGGACCTGGACAGGCTTCTCAAGTCTTATATCTTTCTTTAGAACCACAACAGCATTAGTTATATAATATATACTTGAGACAGCCACTTCATGATCTGGAAGTGCTATTTTTGTAGGAAAATTATAGGGTTTCTTATACTCGGGAAAGGTGAGAGAAGCATTTGTCTGGGTCAAAAAGTCAACGAACCATTCCATTTTGATACTGCTGGTTATATTTGTATAAAAGTTTCATGGAGGAAATGGACATGAATAGCTATATGAATAGCTACATGTTGCATGAAATTATACGTTTCTTTTTCACGCGCCTGGCCTATTTACTTTTTCTAGCTTTTCCAAGAACACACAAAACGAGTGCAGCAGCACAATTCTGCTTTGTGCTATTGTTCTCCGAATATTATCTCTTAGCAGAATTTTATTACTTCACATTAGCTTTATTAAAAAAGTGTCGCTTTCAAGCAGCGAAGAGGTAGTGGCAATATATCCAGCACATTGTGAATGTTGGTCAATTATAGAGAAAAGCATATCATTGGGATAAAAAATTGGGAGCTAGATTAGGTATGTGATTTTCAAGTAAGCTCACTTGATGCTACCTACATTGACGTGGATAAATTAACTGTGGCAGACGGAAAGGGAAAAGGTGACCTGCGATCTGGATCTGGAAAGGAAATTGTCTCTGTGAGAAAAGAAAGCAAAATAAATATCTCATGTCACGTTTACAAATTATTTTCCTCTGTAACCAAACATACAAACCGCCCATTACAGACCAATGGTTCCAAACATATTATCATTCAATTGTGTAAAATATTTCTAATTTGAATCCTCCGGAAAAACCGGAAACACAGATATTATTGATAAATCGAAACAAATGACTGGTAACATTGGGAAGACATCATGTTAAGAAACTACTATTCTCCCAATTCCAGTTGGTGCGAGTATGCAACTTGCAAAGAGTGTGTAGTTTAGTTTAGCGTAAGAAAGGCAACTTGCAACCTGTTACGCGTTTCAACATTACCCATCCACCGGAAATACCGTCTGCCTCTCGGTCTGTTTCTCAAACAAAAATTGACCTTTTGAGTTGATGCTTCTTCCTGTCTTAATTCTCTCTGTGTGCATGATTTTTCGTTTAGACTACGGTACTCATTTTCTAGCTTCCAATACCAGTTTAATTAGACAAATAGCATCATTACTTATTATGAAAACGCAGTTTTGTACGGGTAATTAATTAAGTTTTTATAAAAATTCCCATCTAAATTCACGCTGTGCTAGACTGCTTTTGTGGAATTTTGAATTTAAGCGTAGCGTATAAAATATTGAATACAAAATAATGTTCATATTTTGCTATCATGAATATGAGTTCTTAAAGCACCTGCAGGCAATCCACCTCTTGAAACCTCCAAACTTAATTACTTCGATAATAATTGATATAATGTTTGTGAATTTCCTATTTTCGCATACCATTATTAATATGCATTGCATTACATTGTTGTTGTGCAATGTGCAATAAATCATCAAAATCATTTTTCAAACTTCTTTCTCAAGTCGACACTCTAACCGATCCACACAAAAATGGTGTGTGAAGTATATGAGCATTATTTGCAACACAGCAGCAAGTTTCCAATTATATTTTTTTCTGACTTTGCGTGCATCCTTCTTCTTTTTATCCTCTGGCTGCATTACATTTCTCTCTACAATGTACTATGTAGAAGAATAATTAGGTGGATATGTTACAAAGAGTACAAAAAAAAGTAACTCTAAATGTTTGCTTTGCAATCCTCATTGTCGGGCCATCACTCATGGCTCATGATTGTACTTCACGAACGAAGCTGCGCTTTAGATATATAATATTAAAGCATTTGCGTGTGTGTAAGTAAACTGAATTGTTATTTAGACTTTATAGCTTTTATGTACAAAAGTTTTAACGATATTTGTAGTAGCAACTATATAGATGCATACATTGTATTATAGTTATGTGGTGGTAGAATTTACACGATGCTTTAATATCATGAATAATATCAAGTCGAGCGAAGGAGGTCGTATCGTACCTACTCGGTATACTTCGTTCACTCCTTCCCTCCTCACACATTGTATTTTTTACTAACACATATAAAACATATCATTATATAGAGACTATACATACATAGAATAAAGCCAAAAGCTAATACATACGGCAATTTGATATGATTTTTCTCTCTACATCAAACTTAGCATCCTACAACGCAACAAAATGAGTAGGTATGTGAATTTTTATCCTTCTCATCAGCATCACAACATCACTGCATTGCTTTTATGTGTTATAGCCAGTCCTATTACTAGTGGGAAAGAAGTAGCGCCATATAAATTCCATAATATTATACACAACTTGAAAGAAATTTATAAATACGTGTTACATTACCCCCTTATAATCAATTGGGGCAACCTGTAATAACTGCTTTATCTTGTGTAAATTAACTTATTCAATACGGATAACACTCCACCTGAGGAATTGAGAGAAACTTATTTATTTGGACTTGGAGCTATGAACCCTTTATTTATTAGGAAGCTTATTTTGTGCTTTAAGACTAATCAATATTAATCCGTTTGTTACATGATTGAATTTTACAATAAGAAAAATTCTGATAAGTTAAACTATTTGCACTTTTAAACAAACAGTAAACAAAGATAAACGGTCAAAGGACTGTATAACAGACTAAAATTGAGAAATGAAGTGAATTACGATTATGCTCGCTACTTAACAATTTTGATATGATATACCTCAATTCAAATAAGAGCTTATATAGAAGATTCCTTGTTTCATACATTGATGAGCTGCGTATAGTATATAGCGTGATATTTTAATGAAGAATGTATGAATTGTAGACATAAGGCAATGTATGTATGTGTGTGTACCGTCTTCATAAACCGTCTGACTCACAGAAAACTCATCTCAAAATGGAACGGACTGGCTCTCTGTAAAATCACTTTGAGTTGATCATCATCATCTTTCCTTCTCGCCTCTCTCTCTATGTACTCTACTATATTCCCTCTGTATACCTTTCCACATGAAAACATCCAGCCAGACCAGAAAAAATAGTCAAGTTAGTCAAGTATTGTTATGTGTGCTCTCACACAGATCATCATCATGTGAATATGAGCAATGCAAAACTACATACTACTCACTCAACACACAAGTCTATGTTTCAAACTCATCTTTTTGCTGTTGGCTGGATGAATAGGATTTTCTAGACGTGTTTTCCCCGTTCCTGTTCCTGCTTCTCTCTCTCTAATAACCTGAGAAACTTTTTTTTCTGATCCTATCATCGTCATCAGCAAAATCCTCCTCCACCACCACCATCACAACATACCTATGTAGTTGACTAGTTAAGCAAAATAATACCGAAGAAAGGAATATAAGTAGCAGCACAGTAGTAGGGTATACCCCGAGAAAAATATTTTGTTAGAAATAATATGCTTTCTTCCTTTCGGTGGTAAATGTTTCTCTACTGCTACTGTTGCTGCTGATGAACAGTTTGAAGGACATTTCGGTTCGGTTTCTCTCTGTGTATGTGTCTAGGGGATGTTATAAGTAGTGAATGTATATGCGATTTATATAAATATTATGTCGGAATCATTTATACGTAAAAGAAGAAACATTTTTGGCATTGGTGGTGCTCCTTTCTGGACTGAAATTCTGTGAAATGAACGGGAGTGAATTCTGAATCTTTTTCGTATTGTGTTATGTGT
Source organism: Coecobrya sp. COE2 (assembly GCA_027743765.1). Classification (NCBI taxonomy): domain Eukaryota; kingdom Metazoa; phylum Arthropoda; class Collembola; order Entomobryomorpha; family Entomobryidae; genus Coecobrya; species Coecobrya sp. COE2. The sequence goes on from JAHZMV010000642.1 coordinate 13,516, forward strand.
GCATAGTGTATACTGGGGCTTTGGCTGGTTCTGGTTTTGTTGCGATTTTCTCTTTTGACCGTGTCCTCTGTGTGTCTGTGTGTATTTACACAGACGACAAAAATATAGACGAGACTACTACTACACGGAGGAAAATATTTTCTTGAAACCTGAAAACAACAATCCAACCAACCAATCTACTGAATCTATCTAACACGTAAGACATTTATTGTGACATGCCTAATTGAAGAGATAAAGAAGTAGTCAAGTCGTCAGTCAGAAGAAGAAGAAGAAAAAAACGGGGAAAGCAGAGAAAAGAGATAGAGTGGCTCAGAGAGTTTCTCCAATACTCGTTTCCAGTATTCATTATTAGCATGTTCATGTCCATCCCTGTCTAAATATTATCCAGTACACAATAAAATCCATGTCCATGAAATATAGCTCGTAATAGTCCCAAGAAAAAAGTAATTCTTGCTATTATATAGAACAACGGAAATAAGCTATTTTATTGTATTCATGTGTGTATACAGAAAAAAATTATTGTGTGTGACGAATTGTGTGTGTTTTCACTGTGTCGTGGTACTCGTGTGTGTTGCCTCTGTGTCTTACTATAATATTATGTTACATATTTAAAACGGGTCATTTCTGTGTAATATCTCATAATTTGCATTGCTGCTGAAGGTGGTGATTTGGAGTAGTTCCCTCTAAAAAGCTCCTTGGCTGTTATATATTTGTTCCAGAACAAACAAAGACATTAAAGTATTTAGGATAGAGAAAAGCATATTCAGGGACCGATTCTAGTAACGTTAGAGCCACTGCCATATTTTATATATGTGTCGATATGTCAGTTGGTTTTAGTACTCCTATTTTACTGCGGTTATGTTGACGTTTTTGGAGGAAGGCCGTTGTTGTTGGCGAGGAGGAATTTTTTATATACATATTTTACATGTTTTTTAGATTTCCCTAGTGTGGTGGTGATCGATGGGCTTTCAAATGCTTCGTTTGTATAATGGAATTGAATAAAAAATAATAATTTAGTGGTAGATGATGGATCGATAACGTGACATTGAAATTTTATATTAGGACTCTAGAGAGAGAAAAAAAAATCAATTAATATTGGCTTTGAATATAAATGTTAAATGTTATCGACATAAGCACCTTATCTCTATATATATAACCGTTTGTGCGCGGTGGTAAAGTGGATTTTTGGTTGACGTGTCGTTATTGCCAATTGTTCACTGAGCGTGAACAGAAACACTTTTTGCACAGTTTCCTCCTGTTGCCTTAATGTTTATGTGGGATTGATGTGGCAAGTTGGAGTTGAGGAGTTGACATTTTGGGGAAATTATAGAAATCAGATTTTAATTTTTATTGCAAAGGAGCAAAGGGGTAACTTGACAAGTGTGCAAACTGTATCGGAAAGAGAAGCTCCAGGGTCTCAAGATCAAACTTTATCGGGTATTTTGGAAAGACACAAAAATATTTGCACGACTGGAAACGTATAGCTTTGTAAAATGAAATAACTGTTCATCCTGAGAAACCTCCCTGATTTTAACTCAAGTTTACTATTATAATTAACCTTGTATAGAGGCTTTATAGATGTTTTGTAATGTTATAGTAGATGTACCTTGAGTAGTTTAATTTTTATGGGTTTGTTTAATAATGAAATGAAAATATAATTTTGAATTTTATTTGATGTCCTTTACAGTCAACATCTGACGAAGACACAGGAGCCAGAATGATTCCAACCAAACGCCCAACAAACGGGGTCCAAAACCGAAAAATAGACCGCCACCAACGGTAAACAAAGATAACAAACGTCTAAGCATACAATGTACAATTTTCATTTTTGGCTAATATATTTACAATATATTTTTTTGAAATTTTCACAGAGGGAGCGTGACAGGAACAGATCAAATTCCCCAATGTCACCAAAAGTTAAGGCCGCTGAATCCCGTTTGAAGTCAAACTCGCCTTCATCAGACTCTGAAGAATCCGAAGAGGAGGAGGTCGCATCCTATAAATCGCCAAGAAAGGAGGCTCTCAAGCGCAAAGCAGAAGTCATAAAGTAAATTTGAAATCATCGCACCTTTTACTTTTGTATTTTAAAAGTAATCTTGAAGCAGCCTTCTAATCATGCTCTGCTTTACCTTTTTATAGAGAATCTGGTAAAATCGGAGTGACCATTACCACAACACCCAAGTCTAGTCCAACCCAACACGCCAATTTAAACAAGTCTGGTGGGGAAGCCCGTGATCCCTCATCCTCTCCCCCAGCCAAAGTATCCCGCACATCCACATCATCTACATCCTACCACAGTAACAAATCTGCCTCTTCGACAACAACCGAAACCAGTGCTACAGCCAGAAGCTCCTCCCCCAGCCATCATCAACACCTCAACAAAGTCCAAAAAGAAAAGGACCCCTATCACTTCAGCACCAAGAGGGAATCCAAATTCGATGCGGACGAAGCTCGAACACTTCTGAAAGGCAATAAAGAACGTTCTACAAAGTCACCTGCAAAAGCCACCAATGAAAGAAAGCATTCTACAACGTCGGTCTCCTCCGGCGGAGGAAACTCAGCCACTCATACTAGCAGCACTCCATCTAATCAGCAAACAGGCAGTAGCATTACGTCCACTCCCACCCTACAAAATGGGAAACTGTCAAGAGTTGGAGGGAATAATCTTGCAACCCCTCCATCACTCATCTCGTCAGTACCATCGTCATTCCGTGAGGAGAACAACAACTACAATGGTAGCACCACGAGCAGTATTGGAGGTAGCAGTGCCGAAGAGAATAACAACGCTTTACCTGCCGAGTACTGGCTAAACAGACAACCACTTGCGGATCAAATTGTTATCACGGATGTCACCGTTTGTGATATGACCGTAACAATCAGGGAGTGCAAGACGAAACAAGGCTTCTTTCGTGAAAGGGATCATTTGAACATGAGTGACAACAGGAGTAATATCGAGACTGATGCTAAAATTATCACGTTGAATAATGACAGTAATAAAACCCTTATCAACACCAATACGAACATTGGAACCACAGGCAGCACTGCATTAAACAAGACAAACATGAATCCTGCCAATTGTCAGAATGGTGGGGGTGGAAATTCTCCAGCAGGATTTTTGCATAGGCTTCAGCAGCAACAGCAGTCCGCTACCTCCGTGTCAACTGGGAAGTGAACAAAAATTCGAAATCGGGTGGATGTGCGTTTGTGTGCAAAGAAAGCAAAATATTTTGTGCTGTGTCGATTCATTATATTGATAAATGTGAATATTTTATTGTAGATAACCGACCTCGCTCTGTTTTTAGTTGGTGTACAGTGTACAGTTTTTTGGCTCATTAATGTATTATGCAATTCAGGGTGCAGGAAAAAAAATGACATTTTTATGCACTTGTACGTTCATTCATACGTGTACGTACGACGAAACACGCACACACAGGTATAAACTTTATACAACTTTCCATCTTCGGGGTCATTTTAAACATGTAACGCCCATAAATACAAGTTTTTATCTTTCTGACCTCCAGTTATTTTTAATTGTTTTATTATCGGATTACACACTCTGCGTAATTTTTTTAAAGGAAAATGCTGTGAATTGATTTTGTTTTTGCAAGGCTTTTTAACGCTCTACGACAAAGTTCCTGTTTTTCATCATACATAACTATTTTATTGTAGGTTTTAAGATCATTTTTATGACTCGACGACAAAAAAGTCTAATTAAATGTTGTCGTTTTAGAGAACAATGCCCAGTGTTTTATTGCAGTATGTATTACGTATACAATATTAGAAGAAGATGGTAAAATGATAACAGTAAAATATTTTATTTTTAGCTTTATAGTTTAAGTTTTAGCAATTACCACGATATTGCAGGCCAATAATATGTAACAATGTTTCTTTTTAAATGGATGACTCGTTTTACTTTTATGTATTATTATTTTACCGGTGTAGGTCAATTCCGATATTTTGTGTTGGTCCTGAGGTACGAAAGCAAACTAGAGAATTAGATCATTGATGTATGTCGTCTAAAAATACGTTATGCCTGAAAATACAAAAATGACATAAAATGCATTTACAACAATTTGAAATAATTTCAATAATTGAAACTTTTAAAAATTTGGAAACCAAAAACTTTTACTAACGGAATTATACACGGATTTATAAAAGTAGATTTAACGTGTTTTTATGTGAACTAAAAAGATAGAAAAGCGTATTTTTATGAATTTAACAAACAAAATCCCTAATTAAATGTTAACACGGTATAAATATATAAGAAAGAATACAATATAAAAGTATAGCTTTGCTTACGCTAAGAAAACACTACTTTGTTTCTAGTTTGTTTCGAAGCTTTTGAAAGGAAAAAGAATAATTAGTAAGTTTTTAATGTTTTAAGAAAAGAGGAAATTATGTGCCCTGTTCCACGCAAAGATTAGCTTGCTGAGGATGTATAATGTAAATATATATCGCGTTGCAAATTATATAGATGGCTTATATGGTTCTACTTGATAATTAAACATTTAGATGGAAATACGGATATTGCAATATTATATTATTGAAAATCATCATATTAATATTACATATGTAAAAACACATTTAGTGTAAATGTACACAATACACAGTGTAACACGGTCTCTCATTGTTATAAGGACGTATTTTGAAATTGTTGACATTGAAAATAAAATATAGTTTACACGTTACACACTGTGTATAACATTGCAAAACATTAAATTTTAAGAATAAATGTATTGTTAAAATTACCCAACTGAAAAAAATGTGCTCCTTTCAAGAAATAATATATTTCACTATATTAAATACACTATCAACTATGAATAAAAAATGCATATACTTCAATAGAATATCTCGATCAAACATTCTAACAACAAATGATTTAATTCTTCATTAATTTAAACATACATACTCAATAAACATCAAAAGCAGATCAGTCAGAAATTCTAGACACACTATTAGTACGGGTACGGGCTACATCCTGGAGAACCTGGAATGTATGAGCTACCTAATTGTTTTGACAGTTTTCTGGCAAAAGGCAAATATTTGACAGTACTGACGTTTCCCGATCTAACAAGTCATGCATGTAATAATTAACAGGTATGATAAGTTCATTCGTCTGCATCTCCAGGTTAAGCCAGTGTAACTGGCTACATCAATATTATTTGCACTTGCAGGTTGCATATTTGCATGCGACATGAGCAATTGTGATTGTATGTATGACAAGTGTCTTAATACGTCATTTCATGAAAAATATTGTACTAAAGTTGTACTGACACGGATGTAACCGTTTTGTATATAAAGTGGCAACGTATTTTGATTTTAAATTGCATTCGATCCAAGATCTGGTCTATTTAACAATTCGAAAATTAAATTTTTCTGTTTTAATAAGCATAGTCCATTGATTGAAAAACAGTTTCCAAATTCGATATTCAAAATGAATAAGTTGGTCATCGCCTGTCTTGTTGTCGCTTTCGTTGCAACCGTTGTGTCAGCGGTTCCAATGAAACCACAAAAGCGAATTTACTTTACAGGTACCTGTGCGGAATATCATTACTTCTCAGTGATCATTATTCCAGGGGAAAATAATAATTGACGTTTTGAAAATTTACAGTTCCACTTCGACCTGCAACGAATAATCAACAGCAACAAGGAGCTTCACAACAGGGCAACCAGCAACAACAACCCTCAGGGGGAGGTTCCGCACAACAGGGAAGCCAGCAGCAGCAACCCTCGGGAGGAGGTGCCGGACAACAGGGTAGTCAACAGCAAGCGGGTGCCGCACAGCCACAAGCAACGTCACAACAAGGAACTCAACAGCAACAACTGAATATCGTTCCCCTCGGTAAGTTTATGATAAAATTTCCAATTCAGAGGTTGAAATCAATAATAATCTGTTATAATCATTACGGGTTATCCCGGATAACTTATCTGACCCAACAACCCAACCGTAAGCGTCATAATGCCAGTAATCATTTATTCGTTAATTTTCATGTCATTTCATATTCTGCTCCTCATAGGTCAAGCTATTGGAAACTTTTTAACCAATGTTTTCGGTGGGTCCAACACCCCAGCAGGGAGTCAATTACAAATCGTACCTTTGGGACAAGGTAAAAATAATCAATACTCTTTGCAATTATCATTATTCTTCAATCCAAACGCTCACTTCATCTAAGTCACACTGTTTATTGTTTTACAATCCACTTAGCTTTATCAATGGCCTTACAACCCGGAGCAACTCTCAACGTAATGCCATTCGGTCAAGTTCTTGGTATGCTTTTGAGGTCCATTTTCAGATAAAAAATAATCCATTCCATAGTCATTTGCCCAAAATCAAAGTATAGATTTTTTCTTGGGGCAATGTAAAATTAACATATTTTTTATATAAATTACCGATCTAAACTATTGAACGCTGCTTTAAATGGCAAACGAATATAAAACCAAACATTTGACATTACATGACACGTATATTATGCATTACTTTGAATAATCGTACTACTATGGTCATGAATACTTAAATCATGCATGCATTTATTTAATTCATAAAAATCCCCTAAAAACTTAGCAAGGGAAGTTAAGAAAAGTATCTATATGTCGTAGCATCGAATTGACTTTATGCATTGCATTATGCAATGCACACGTGTGAATGCAAACGGAATAACCAAAACCACTCATCTTAACCGACATGTCGTATGGAATAGGTAAATCAAAACCATGCTTCTGGTAAAATATACCGTTCAAATTCAAAAAATAGTCTGCCATTCTCTTCATTTTCATTCACAGGCTTACAGTTTACATTATAGAGAGTACTCTGCATAAGAAGTACAATTTGAATTCATCATCATGATCATCTCCACTCCACAAAAAAACTACTCCAACAACTCCGCTTTCAATGTTCCCAACTTGTTTCCCATCCGGTGAAACTCTGGTGAAATTGGTTCAGAGAAGTTGAAGCAGTAAACCAAG
>JAHZMV010000643.1:0-17332 GCA_027743765.1 Coecobrya sp. COE2
GCTGCTATTATTACTACTATTACTGGCACTGCCGGCTCCTGCGATTGTTGTTGAGCTGTTGCTACTACTTGAGTCCATGCTTGCTACACTTGACCAGCGAGGTAGGGCCAATGCTCCTGCGTTTTCATAAAATAAAACATGCATTGTTGTAACTGCAAATCATGTAAGTAAACTTGAAACTACCTACATATTTTATAGTGTATATTAACATACATCCATGCATATATCATATAATCATACATTTATCTACAAAAAATCAAGTCTTCAAAAAAGAAACGGAGATCATTTTCATTTATGATTCATTTCTCGTCAAGTATAATTTCTTCTGAAGAAATAATAGGTATTATTGGACTCTTTCATTTCAGTTTATTCAAAGGGAAATTATTGCGTAAGAAGAAAAGTATGCTTGCCGGTTGTCGACTGACTGGATGGATGGACAGAGTGGTCCACTATTCAAATCTTACAGTGCAATAATAGCTTTACTGAATAAATAAAAAGATAAAAATGGGACGATGATAGTATCATGGAATAGGGAGCTTCTTTTGACATAAAAAAGTTATTTTTTCTAAGAGAAAAGAAATGAACAGGTTTTCCTGACGTGGCGACTCCTAGATGCTAGGCTCTAAAACAGTTTTTTGTTTTGCATGGGTAGAAAGAGTTAGGGTGAATATTTATAAGCGATAAGTGTTACCCTTCACTTGTATATATTTTCATATGCAAATCGTCATCAAAATCAAAATACCTAAATGCTTTCTTGCTAAGAAGTTGAAGAAGAGGAGAGAGATGAGTGTTCGTTCACCAACCACTCAACAAATACCAGTAGCAAAAAGGGAAGAACCAGTCAAATGGACAAGAAAGGGTCAATTAAAATCACAAACTATGTACACATGTACGCGCATTTTATCGCAGCCAAAAAAAACTGAAAAAGTAAGCAGGTACTTGTTTCATTTATCGTAGATAAACGTAAACACAGCTTTCTCGTGTATTCGGCAATGTTCATCAAATTCATACCTAAGCAGTTCCATGTCTTTTTTAATGAGAATGAATGCGTCGAGATTTGGCTGACTGACTGTTTTTTTTCGTTCCTTAATAATTTACTATGCAGTCCGAACGCATTAGCATCGTCATTATCATCATCAGTCAAAAGAATCAGTTTGCACATTAAAAGTATGAGGGAGAAAATTACTGGTGTAGTGGTGGTGGTTGGTCTAGCGAGGATTAAACTGCGTTATTTACCCTACAATTTCATTAATTTCCTTTTTTTTCTTTCGACAGAATGAAAGAGACAAGGTGAAAATCATGGGGAAAACTTGGTGAATAATAAATTTGATAAGAGTCTGAATAACATGAATAAATAATACTATTTGTTGTTAGATGGATGGATGTTTTACAGATAATTAACAGGTGAATACATTTTATTTCATATTTCTTTTTTCGAATTTTACCTGAGGCAGTTCTTCCAGCATTCAAGTGAGCATACGGCTGGAGCAACCCCCACAAATCTCCGTTGCTTGCAATGGACTGTTCCAGTGAGGCAGCCATTAGTACAGGATGCCCATTGTTGTTCAAAGCCTGTGGTGCTGCGGCTGCTGCACCAACACCACCAGCACCATTTTCCACGTAATTATTAGCCACGTAATTGAGCGCTTGACAGAGCACGACCTCAATTAAATTCTCAATAATTGCGGTCAGGTATATCGCTGCAAACTCGTGAACAAAACGACCCAATCTCACTTCCACCATCCACCTCTGAAAACGACCCACGTGTAAATGTAGTCCTGCTCTAGCGCTCTTGGACTCCCTATGAAGGGCATCTTTTGTTGTCACTGCAAACATCGCTGCAGCTCTCAAGCAAGCTTTACTACAGCTATCCGCAATGCTAGGAGCAAGTACTATTTTTAAGGCAGAGGCTACCTCAACTTTGCTGCAAAAACCGGAAGGTTTTGCAAGTCGCTGGGTTTCCCTTGCAATGCGGACAAGGGCGCGCTGGAGAAGATAGGAAATTCGGGGAATGGTCTCCATTGAAATCCGTTCCAGGCTGTCTTTTAGACGAGAAGATTTTTCAATCACTTTCAATATATCGTGGTGGGACCATGGATAGGTTTGTAGTTCCACAAGACGGTTGTGACTGTCTACCCAAACGAATTCGTCCGCGGTTGTTACCTGTTCATTGGAAAATAAAAATAAAACATCTTGATTTTTTGCCGATGAAACAATAAGCTTAGTATTGTGCATGACAAATAATGACAATAATTACTTGCGATAATTAACAAAATTGTTTTAATCTTATTTTCTTTCAGCGTCATTTACAGTAATGCATAGATGTATGTAGGTACTACGCGCAAAATTGACGCTCAGGGAGACGCTGAGATGATTAGTCAGATAAAAATCTAGATGCAGTCAGTGCATATTTTAAAAATGTAAAATGGATGCAAAGGGAAGTGGGTTTTTAGCGTCTAACAATGGGAGACTGCATATTTACAAAGACAAGTCATTAAACACAGCAGGGGTCTTTTGAGAAAATAAATAATAATAACGCTTCATTAGAAGTCTCTTTTATGCCGCACCGTTTAAGCCTGAGCCAAAGAAGATAAAAAACAGAAAATGGATTATATGTAGGACTTTAATATAATATATTACTACGATGATGTGTATAGCATTGTTGATTTTAACAACATTCTTATACTCCCGACAATCAAGAATAAAAGGAAAAGTGGATACAGGCATTATTATTTCGAGGGAAAAGCAATAAAAATGACACAAAAAATTATCACATGGATTGTGTGTGAGAAGAATAGTTTATTAGATTGGTAGAGCAAAAAAAGCGAAGAAAAAACTGGGTTTAATTAAAAAGCTGATTTTACGTATGTGGCTTCTATACTACTGCAATGCTTTGTGAGAACATTTCCCTATCGTTTGGTCCGTCATTTTTCACTACTTGTATTTTTTGTCGTCGTCTTCCTTTCTTTCGTTTTATTGCCGTAATTAAAAGAGGTAACGAGTAATGATGACAATGATGACGAAAGGTCACAACTTGTCACCATAAAACCAGAGGGAGAAAGAAAATACAGATTTGAAGATATGGGACATTGTTTTAAAAGAAAGGTTATACTGGCCAGAGAGCAGCGCTGAATAATAAAAAGTGTTAAATTTTTTTTGCTGATCAGACATTGTATAACAAGGATATTCTCATAAAAATGTAAGAAGCCTAAACAAAACTGAGAGTTCTTTTTCTATGTAAAATATTTTTTGCTATTGCCCAACAAGCTCAGCTACCGGGCTTGTCTGCTGAGAGCTTAATCATTTTCTCGTATGAAAACGTCTCCCACATAACTATTCTGACATTTTTCCATTTGGCTGTGTCAAGAGACAAAGACGAAAGAATGAGAGTGAATAAGAGAAAAATCGCCATCAACCTAAAAAGGTTTTCGAACAAGAGAAAAAAGTGGTAATACCAGATAGATGTGTGTACTTATGTCTGTACTTTAATAACATGCTGTGGAGATGACATGATGTTGCATATTTGTTGCTCACTTGAGACAGAGAGATCATCGATCTAAACTGCATGACATTGTAATAATCATAATGTGTAATGTAATCATGTTTTTGTGTACAATTGTGTTTGCACACACGTAATCAAAAATGGTTAGTGCAAGTGCTACTGGGCACTGCACTAGGTCGTAATCAAAGGTTGATGGCTATTTGGCTAAGGCTTAAACAAGCTTAAAAACATTCTTGTCTCTCTAACTTCTAACTTGCTAAATGATAAAAGCTTGTTTACTTACGGAAATATGTAGTAATAAGGCAAGCGCAACTGCTTTGCTAATAATGTAATTTATGCTACAAGATCCATATTATTGGCTTTGTCATTATTAAATGAGACAGTTGTTTTATCCCTTGTCAGTTTGTCACTGTCCATTTCACTGTCAACTCATCAGTTGGCTAATAGAATGTGTCGTAACAACGTTATGCATAAATTTTATAAATCGAATACAACACTGCAACCGTTTCATAGTTGCGTTTCACGAATATTATTCTCGAATCGCAGTAGTGGAAACTGAAGAGGAAAAATTCACACGCTAACAGACAGATTTATTGACTAGTTTTATTTAATTCTCTTCTCAACAAGATTCACAGAAATGCATTGCTATATGCCAAGGGAATTTGTCAAATCCACGAGTTAGCAAATTCCACAGCATTTTGTGTATTAGTTGATTTTTTATTTGATTCTGAAAACATGACCACATCTTCATAAATGCAACCTGTACTACAAACTTTGTAGTGCATCGCGAGGACCAGGTCATCACGCATGCTTAGTTGTTGTGTATTTTCTGCTATCTTAAGAAAGTGCCGTAGAAAGGAAATGTTAGAAACACAAATGTAAAAACAATGAAACGATGTAGCATTTCATAAAATTTTCGAGTGGTGAACGTTACCTGAATATTTATCTGTTTTAAACTGATTCCTTGTAACATCAGCATTACATGCAAAATGCAAATGAGACGAAAAGGGCAGCATGAATAGTAGTAGCATAAGAAGCAAAAAGGGAAAGAAAAGTCATTGATCATTTCAATCTCCTACTCAAAAGAAATTTTCATGCAAGACGCGAACGGCATAGCCAAGTGGTCCCTGTGTTTTGTTACTGTAAAGTTTGCATCCTCATCATCGACTTCTTACCTGAGTATTGATAGTTTCAAGACTGGAATGCCTGATGAGATGATGCGGTCTTCTGTGTTGTCGATCACACTCGCTGCCACTCATGGAGGAGTAGGTTGAGGTAGAATAGGAAGAGTGATGACCTGTATCTCCTGCACCACCGCGAATAATACCATGATGACCTGTCGACGATGCTGGTCCTGTTTGTGTAGAAGGAAAAACTCCATTTGACACCACACCACCGGTGCCGCTAGGTGTCATGAAAGGATTAGCGTGATGGTTCATCATTACAGTGGCACTACTACCACCACCTGAAGATGAGGAGCGCAAAGTTAGTTGCTCGATAGCTTGTTTAATATCTTCCAGTCCGTGATTCCCATTGCTGAGCAGTAGGGAGTCTTGATGCTGCTGCTGTGTTGTTGTTTCAAAATGATTAGATGAGAGAGAGAAAGAAAAGTCATGAGTCAAATAAAAATATTTAGGTAGCTTCTTATCCATTTGCCTTTGTTAACGCATTCCATTTACTTTATCTTAAACATCCAATCTACCTACACACGCAAAAACACCACCAGATATTGATGCTGTGTTTGCATTTTTGTACTGGATTTCACACCTTGCCTACTGGGTAGACACATAACACATAAACCATCTCAGATGGCTGAGTGGCTGGGCTGCTTTTTTCTTTCTCTTTAAAAAATAGTTTTATTGGGCTAGTTTTGTATGCTAAATGACAAGTATGCGAAGAAAATACATGGTGCGACGGAAAACTGGAAATGTAACCTGTCGACTACTACCCTTCTTCTTTGACCAATCTTTCTTTTCATATAGAAAAAACTGAATCAATTATTGAACTTTGGCAATTGCCCTTCATAACAGCTTTTTTCTTCATGATCTGCGTATCAATACCCATCATGGGTGTAGAGCAAACCTGGTATGCATACGCATGAATGATTTATGAACGTTATATAAATAGAAGCTCTTTAGGTATCAATATTTTTTGGTGAAGATAATCATTTGGTTTGAAGAAGGAAGGGTGGAGAAGGTGAAAAAAGTTGGAAAGTCGATTGTCGCTGTGCCGGTTTTTGCATGTGTGTATTCGTAGCTATTACATTGGTCATGGTCATTTTCCCCTTTTTTTAAAAAATGGCAATAACTCTCCTTGAAAGTCTGCGTTGATGTTGTACTCTGCTGAGTTGAGTATATCAGGTTACACTGAATGAATAAGACGAGACGGGAACAATTTATTTTGAAGTATTTATGGGATAGCTCACATTTCTCTCATTCAATTCAGGCGAATATTTGGGTGTGCATACGCAAATGTCAAGCTTTTCTTTCGTTAAAAGAAAACTAATTGAGTGAAAACTGCATTCGCAATGCTCAGGTGATATGGCTAACAATGCTGGTTATTGTGCTGGCTTGTTGCTGAATTTGAATCTCAATTGAATTTGGCTTGAGAAGGTAATTGTAATGACTGTAAAGATATTGATTACATTATATAAGTTTTGTTTTCTTTGGCTTGGTTTTTCATAGAAAGAGCAGAACAATTATTTATGGCATAGTGAAATGATCCGGTTTATTGACAATAAAAATGAGTCGTGAAATTGAAATGCTGTCTAGTATAGTATCTACAGCACCTTGAATGGTACCTAAACTTAACTTTCTTCTATAAGTGGCATTTTACACAATAAAATGGACTATTAGAGTGATGATACAATGAAAGCTTGTTTCTGGCTACTTGACAATTTTAAAGATAGTGCATGTCTGCTTGACGATTTATGAATTCCAATGGCACCGACTCACCGGTGCACAATGTTTTTGTGATAAAATGGACTATTAGAGGGATGATACAATGAAAGCTTGTTTCTGGCTACTTGACAATTTTAAAGATAGTGCATGTCTGCTTGACGATTTATGAATTCCAATGGCACCGACTCACCGGTGCACAATGTTTTTGTGTTCATACCCAAAAGGCTATCATTATTAATGCTATTATAAGATCATTAATCATTGCATCGAAATTATGCTATAAAGTTATTTCTTCACAAGAATTCTTGGTGCTAATTCAGAGAAATGAACAGCGTTTATTATATCGTTTGATTTATCATGAGTGTTCTTGTGAAGTAGAATTACGAGAATTCTCACAAATTGAGTGGCATTGATTGAGTACGCATGAACCTGGTGAGTCCGTTAAATTACTTGACTCAATTGTTAGGTTGGGTGTCAACAAAATATAGCCAGCAATAATTATTATTAGACATAAAAGGTCAAGAACAAATGATTTTTCACTAATAATGAATAATATTCAATGAGATTGAATCAATGATGTACAATGTTCATATAAATCAATTTTTTAAAAACCGGTGAAATACATCTATGTATTTATATTGATAGTACATCATACCAATTGCTCAGAGAAAGCAATTGATCATACCAACCACTGTTTTGTGCTAACAGTATCCCATTAACAAACAGCCATTTAAAAATGAATTTTTATAATTGATAATACATCATACCAATTGCTCAGAGAAAGCAATTGATCATACCAACCACTGTTTTGTGCTAACAGTATCCCATTAACAAACAGCCATTTAAAAATGAATTTTTATATAAGCAGTCGTAATGACCCAACTCTGTTGTAAGCTGTAGCGCTCTCGTCAACATACAAATGTACTTTAGTGCTATATGACCATATAATTTAAATGATCTGATAAAAGTGAACAGTGCTTTGCTGTCTTTGCAAACAATCTCTTCCATCAATCAATCGTTATGCAAAATACATTAGTCACACATTACAAATTCTGATTCGATCAATAGTATCAACATGTAATATGCGTGTGTTTGTGAAAATACTCTTCACTCTTCCTTCCTTTCCTTTTCGTATTACAGAATGTGAAGTTAAGATAGTTCAATTGCTTCCTAAGATTTGTACCCCAAGTAGGTACACACTTTTTCAACTGAATTGCATACTCCAAAGTAATGTAACTGGCCATGCACACATGAAGTGAAAACAATTTCGCTCATCCTTTCTTATCTTTTAATTCCTTACACACGCAACGTATAATACTGTACCACTACAGCTAGCGGCTTGTGCTTCACATAGTTTTAATTCTTATTTCCTGACACTCATAAAATACGGGATTATGAATGTATTACAGAATCACTTTAAATACCCAGAAGCGGTACGCCAACATTATGCTAATCCTTTTCATTGTTAATAAATGGATGATGAGTTTTGAAAATATGCGAAAACGCAGCAATTATTCCATCTGATGCTGAAAATGGGATCTCTCTTTTTTACCCTGGAGCACTACTACATTGTTGGCTGCACCAGGCAATTTCTCTTCTTGAAAGGAGAATGATTTATGAAATAGGAATTCTGACAACGAGACGAAAAGAAAGGATTATTACGATAATGAGGGTTTAGGTTATGTACCTTGTTACTGTTGCGATGTCTTGACCTAGACGAAGACGACTTTTTACCACTTGAACCGGAACTCCCAAAGCTTCTATTGTGCCCATCGAGTCTACTGCTTCCACCTGTTGACTGTCCTGTTGTTGTTACTGCTGCTGTTATAGTAGTCGTTCCTGCTGTCATGGTGGAATCATCCTCAGGCACAGATTTTAAAACAGATTTATAACTACCACTGTTAGCACTTGTACCACTGCCACTACCACCACCGGATATTCCCATAATTCTTGCATACTCTGCTGGAGGCGAACCACTTGTCTGGCTGTCCGACATGCTGGCATGACCGGAGGAGCCATCAGAAGAACTTCCTCCTGTTCCTGTGTTCCCTGCACATCTTCCCCCACCACCACCGGGGGGAACACTGCCACCGTTAAGAAGACGCATTTCCTCTACACTTAAATGTTGCAAAATATTACGACGACGGGATTTCACCTTGGAGGAGGGTGCAGAGTGTCGACCTTTACTTCGAGCAGAGGGGGTGGATCCTAAAAGTAAAAATTAGATGAAGAATATTTAATTTTTTTTCATACATAAGGATTGCAATTCAATTAAAAGGATGGTTGAGAATACAAAGCACGGAAAAAGAAATGGCTACTCGGTAAAAATTATATGCATACATTGCTTTCCTTTGTTACCCTGACCTGAGATGAATGCTATGAAAATGAACGAAAGCAATCTCAATTTCATGAGGAATTTATGCTGCACAACGCCTTCATGTTTATTACTTCTTAATCATTTTTTACATATTTTTATGCAAATAATACGCCATGCCAGAAGCCATTCTACTTCAAATTCTTTAGTCAAGTAACTTGATGAGCCTTTGGCTTCTCTTTTTTCTGCTGACTGCTGAAATGATTTACAATTCAAATTTCTTTACATGAATAGGAATCGTATGAGTGTATGTCAAAATAGCTCTTTAACTAAACTTTTTTCAGTAATTTATGGAGGTTTTGCCCTATCTCTCCACTTGTACTTTTTTGTTGTCAACATTGTCATCGAGCATGGAGGCGTTGATGTGCTTACCCCCAAAGACTTTTAAATGTCATCATTACCATTTTCTCATCTCTATCATTCTAAATACTTTCTAGAAAAATATCATTTACAGACTCAGTACCAACTGTACTGCTTTAACCTTGGATGATGGATGAAATAACTGTCGTATGTCTAGAAAGTATCATTTTAACGTGTAATATTAATTACAGGTGATGAAACAAAAGGACATAGGCAACTTGTAAATATGTACGTTTTCTTTTCTGACAGTAGTGTATGTAGCGTGCAATGTTCATACTCTGCTTTTATTGTGTATTCAGGTAAACCTAAGACGTTTCTTCAACATTTGTCCACGTCAAACATTAAACACGAAACTTTCGGATTTTTGTAAACGGGCTTATTTTCGCATTTAATTTGCACCTTCAAAGTTAGAGTTTTCTCATTGGCAAAATGTTGTAATTTTTCATAAAACTGTGATCCTTAATGTACTTATATACCTGTTATCATTGCATGCATCTTTCATGAATTGTACATGTACAATGTACATGTTCATACATTCCCTGCATCTGTTATCATCACACCATACCTAATTATTTCCACAATTAAATATACAAGTATTTACATAAGTGAATGCCAACAACTAACAACCCAGAATACAAGTAACAAACAAGAAAATTTTGTTCATTTGTACTACTTTGTAAACCGCGTTCCACAATTGTAATGGCCTATCTGCCCAGAGAAAATGGAAACTCAAAGAAAGTTTGTAAAGTAGGTCTGTTTTTGCTACATTTTAGAACAACAAACACTTAAAAGTATATGAACTAATATCTTCTTGTCTATACTACCAAATACACATGCATACACGTTAAACGATATCGGTTATAGCCACATTTTACCTAACGACTAACAACATAAGTACCTATTTGCTCACACATTTTAATGGCTATATAATTTCTATGATCTCCTGATTTCTTTCCAACTACGTGCTCATTTATATGGGCGTATTGTTTTTCTTCATTTTTTTGTATCTTATACATACTTTAATTGACCAAATGCCATCAGATTATTTAACTACTTTTTATATAGAAACCGCCACAATAATGTTAGATGAATACTATCTTTTAATATTTTTTGCTATCACCACTTATCAAAATCATTTTATTTCCAATCCATCATCAACATCATTTGTATTTTTATCATTTTATCCTTCTAATGTGAGTACCTATAAGCACGCAGCACTTACAATTTGCGTTTAGATTTTAAGTTCCGACTGAAACTCAAACTACCATAATAAAAGTCAAACTTGAGATAGCGAAAAATAAAGTTAAACCTCAGGAACAATTTCCTCATTTGTTAGAGTCCGTGTATAATTGACTAAACATGTCTCTAAAATATCTAGCCGTCTTTTCTTCTTATCTCAAATTGTAAAAAGTATCCCATTGTGCTCATTACCGCTATTAATAAGTAGTTATTATTACCCATGTTATCGGGATTGTCGTCAAATGAGCAGCAGCAACAATAATCATCACGCATATGCAGTAAAAGTGATAACGTAAAATAGCCTATAGCCAACCGACAAACTATTCAGCATCAAGACAACAAATCAAAAAATATGAAATATTATTATTAATGTACGCAGCAACGGTGGTGGCGGTAATAAAAAATCAAAGAAATTCTCTTAAGATTAAAACAGAAGCTATTAAACATGACAGCCGTGGATGCGGCGGTACTACTATCAAATACCCGATTTGTGATGCTGCCCTCTTAAAAGCTCATCCGTTATGAAAATGGGAAAATAATATTTGATGTGATGTGAGAGCTACAATTAGATTAATTACCTACAACTACAAAACAGCTAGGCCGACAACTTTTTTCTTATGTTTATCAAAATGCGAAAATGGAATATTTTGATGCGAATGATCACAGAAAGCTTACATAACATGACGTTTTTATATGAAAATGATATTATTAAATGATAATGAAATGATAAGAGAAAAGTATAATGATTCTTCAATAATTTTCATCCTCGTTATGATACCACCACAGATTAAATATGATTTTGCATGAAAGGTGATCCATCAAAACACACATTAAACTTTGTTTTAATTACTGGTTTTACCTGCATTAGCTGTGTACATGTTAAAGTTTCCTGAACAGGAACTTCCTCCTCCCCCTTCCCCAGCTCGCCCTCCCAAAGTTCCAAAGTCCCCATCGGAAGTAGAACTTCTTCCAAGGGAACTACAATCCGTACTTTCAGTACCACCCCCACCAGGTTTTTGTTGTTGCTGCGACCCCACTGTGGGTAATATAGTTGAAGGAGTTGTGGATACATTGTTGTTATTTGTGTTATTACTATTACCACTGTTTAAATTGTTATTCGACAGGACTGATGAAGGAAGCACTGAAGCTGCTGATTCCAGCTTGTTATTTTTTACAATTCCACCTGGATTCCCGTTGCTGCCAGCCATTTGATCATTTTCACCTTTTCGATCATTCTCCATGTTATTATTGTTCACTTGCTGGTTTTTCAAAGCATTAGTACGATTACTTTCACAATCTGGAGCGGTCAAGTCAATAACTTTCACTGGGTCACTGATACCACCGCCACCATTCATTTTTTCACTGTGACCTTGACCATTGCTTGCTTCATGCAAGGCATTAATGGCACCACCACTGGCCATTTTTCCAATTTTAGCTGCCAACATGGCTTCTAATCTTTCCTTTGCTATTTCTGATGGACTCTTTATTTGATCGTACTCGGGACTTTTTTGGGGCAATCCCACAGTTTTTGGCAGAGACAGTGGGAGATTAGCTTTATCATAACTGCTGCTGCTGCTTATCAATTTTCCTGTAGACTTGCTACCCAAAAGTCCTGCGGCTGTACCAGGTACACTGTTTGGATTATTCCAGGATGACTTAAGCAAGTCTCCGCTTGCCCCACCACCTTCGCCAAACTCAATAGTATTTGTACTAACCAACGGTGTGTAGTAGGCTTGCTGATTAGGATTATTTGAATTTGAATGTTGTAAGCTATCTGCACTTTTCCACTCAACACGTTGAACACGATTTTTCAGCTCCATTAGATGCTGACTGTGCTGAATGCTTTTGGATCTTAAATGTTCCGCAAGTGGAAACGGAGCAGGTAGGAAACCAGGATTTGTGGAGACACTCAACACGTTGAACACGATTTTTCAGCTCCATTAGATGCTGACTGTGCTGAATGCTTTTGGATCTTAAATGTTCCGCAAGTGGAAACGGAGCAGGTAGAAAACCAGGATTTGTGGAGGGTGGGGGTGGCTTTTGATTATTAAGAGGGGTGGATGAAGATATTGGATGCATAGGAGACGTTAACTCGGCGTAGTACGGCATATCCGGATTATTTTCATCAATGGGTGGCGATCTCATTGCCATCATTCTACTAGATGCCCCATCCAAAATGTTACCACTGCTGCCACCAAATTGTTGCTGTTGTTGAGCAGCCATACTAGAGGTATGCCGACCAGGAAGAAAGCTGTGCAGATATGGTGATGTTGTCGATGATAGCGCACTTGTTTGATGGGGTTGTGGAGAAAGAAATAGTCTTCTTTGACCGGAAGCAGCTTGAAGTTGTTGTTTGGCGAGTAACGTGTGATCTGTGGCTGAGGCAGCCCCATTGAAAGGCTGATGCGACCTTTGTGAACCCAGCATTCCCAATCCTGTCAGTTGAGGAAGTTGGGGCAAATTGGGAATTGAGCGAAGGATATTGGGTGGAGGACCCGGATTCGGGGCAACAATATTGACCAGCATCCATATTGTGAATAGGTTTGAGCAACATGGGGGAAGATGAGAGAGAGGGTGCAAAGATGGAACTGCTAGTGCTGGAAGGTCGAGGTGGTAAAGGCTTACAGGGGGATGTGGATGAGAGTGGTGGGCAAGGTGGAGGTTTTGCAGGTAAACAAGGAGGGCCGCCATTTCCGCCACTACTTCCACCAGGGCTAATTTGAATAGAGCCACCACCAGGAGAAGAAGACATGGGTGAAAATGTCATTGAGCTATGGGAGCTATCACCACCACCTGCAGGGGATAGTTGGGGCAGAGGGTAATCTGCCCCAATGGCGGATCGCCGCATGTCCACTAATCTACAAAGAAACAAATTAAAAACCCATTTAGTTTCAACTTATCATGAACAAACAAGTATTTATCAAAAAATCAATTATATTTCTATTGCCACTTAAGTAGTTAATTACTGGTGACTACTTAAAATGCATCACACATCACTAGCATTAGCACCAAATTATATTTTAAAATGCAGTTTTTTATCTCAAATGCCATATTTTATTTGCTAATATCTCAAACCTATCTAAAACCGCAAGAGCTTTGAGCTCCTTCGTCATCGGCTCGACTTCAACCTCCACCTCAACGTCCACAAAAACAGCATCTATCTTCCCCGTCGGCGCTTCTTTTTCTTTGCCATTATTATCCTTCGCATCCTCCTCCTTCACCATTATTACTACTATTATAAAATATGTATCACTTTTTTAAACTTCGTACTAAACGTATAGAAAGGAAAATATTAATGAAAGTAATTAAAAGCTAGAAAATGGCTTAAGAATTAAATATTATTGTTTGTTGGATTGATTAAGGTAAAAACTGGCGATTAAACTGTGCCGTTGGCGGCATGCGCACAAACACAAAGACAACCAGAAAAGTAAACAAGTTTGCAATAATCAACTAAAAACTTGTGTAAAATCGTTTTTCTTAGAAGGAAATTGCTTTTAGTCAGAAACATTGAAAAACGGTAATAATAATAGCAAACATTATTTGTATTATAGAATCACTGACTCAAGTGCACTAGGTCACTTCAACTTTCCTACTGAAATCGCTTTCAAGCAATTTTCTTATAGTCACGCCAAGCAAAGACATGCAGACATACTAACAGCGCACCTTTGTCTATCGCATTCCTTCTCGCACCTAGCGTCCGTTTTCAAAATAAACTAATGAATTTGCAACCTTCACTCAAAATGCGATTCTTGAAAACACGCTGCAGCACATGTCGTATCACATTTCAAAGGAAAGCCGTTTTTGCATTTGTGTCTATGTCTCCCACAAAAATATTTATTGCGTGCTTATGTTTCCTTCCCTTCTGTATCTCCTGCTTATTCAAAAGCAAATTGCCAGTGGTGCTCACAACGACTAGTTTCATTGCTCACTAAACTATAATTCCGCATACAAGGAATCATCATTAGTGGTATTTTCCGTTCATAAAAGTAATAGTCTCACTTCTTTGCGAAGACCACCACCATATCACACACTGGCAACACCATATTAACACCACAACAATAAAAAATCAATTTGCCATATTCTTCCACGTTCCTTTATATGCATCTTCTGCGCAGGAACTTTCATATAATATGTAGTTAACCATGTAGTTTACTAGTACACTATATTTTCCTTGCTTTCTTTCTGCTTCCTATGTTTATCCAAGCCAAATGATAGCTTAAATAAAAGCACTCGTGAAAAAAATTGCCGTTCATTAACAGAAAAACGGTAACAATCAAAGCCGAGTTAGTGAGGAGATATAGCACGTTAAATATGATTTTGTTTAAACAAGTTGTACAATTGTACACAAAGGATGATCATCATCGTCATGATCGTGATTGTTGGCACTATATCTATCACACAATGTGTAGTAGAGGCACAATGTTCATTTCACTATTTTTACCATTAGTGGATATTGTAACCTGTGGCAGTAGTATTGGTGGTGGTGGCAGTGGCTCTATATGTGATATAAGCAATCTTACAAAAAAGTAACAGAGTTTACTTGACTAACTAACTATATAGATATGCTATAATAAAAAGTATAGACTTGTAATTTTGCTCAATGCACTAATGAATCTGTGAAAAATAATGTAATCTTAATAGGATTTCTCCTCCTTTTTTGTAACAAGAGAGAAAAACTACGACCAGCACCATCGGAACCGTAGACGAGCGTTGATGACGACAATACTGATGATGTCTGTGAGTGAAGGAGGAGGCGGAATGTTACTGATCATGATGAAGTCAAAGCGCTGATGATGAAAATATCACTAGGAGCCAAAGCAAAAGACCAATGTCGGAGGGGGCAAAACCGGAAGGCTGCCTTTTCCTTTATTATTATAAGCCTCGTCTTCATTATTTTTATTAATATGAATAATAATAATAAGTAATCGCTAAGCAGATATCTCTTCTCTTTTCTCGTGAAAAATATACAAAAAAGCATTAAAAAATATACACTGACGAGAGCACACGATTATGTACTGTGTTGTGTGGGTGGAAAGAAAACTGTAGTATAGATGCACGATGACGATGGCTATAAAAAGACCAATTATCCCGTGTGCCTTTCTACTACGTGTGCAAATAAGTTAATATGCAACATAATATACATACATAAATATATCATGCTGCTTGCCATCATCATCATGAATCATGAACTTGCATTGTTGCACATTTTTTCATATATTAAAACCATTTACAACAATATATTAAGTCTATTATGCATTTTTATCAAATCGTAATAAAATGGCAAGAACGGTGAGCCAACGGAGAAAATTCCTCATCGTAGTTATTTGATGGATCGGTCAGCACCCATCAGCGTGAGCGTGAGTCTTTGTGGTACTGGTAAGATAAATGAGTAAACTTGTGCTTTTATCACACTAGATGATCGGTTTTAAAAACGTGTGGAGTATGTCTTGACTCTGCTAATTACCTTATTAAAAATTAACAATAATAAAAACCAGCCAGTTTATGATTATGATTAGAGGATAATTATTATAATATTCTTACAAACAACACACAACAACAGCAGCTTTCATATTATATACCGACGCGACCGGTCACTCTTCTATATAGACTGTCATATCGATTTTCATGACGATGATGATCCATTCATGCCATATCATTAAAGACTTTTTTTTCTTTTTCATTAATAGGTAACTACATAATACACATATAAGTATTATAATAATCTATGAGCAATCTAAATATACTCATGTAAGTAGTGCATTTTTATTCTCTTTTTTAAGCCAATTATAATAATAGTACAAAAACTATAAAAATAATAGTAATAATTACAATTTGCACCCTGTATTTTTTCTTCAAAGACAGTTAGTAAGTCACTATCACAAGAAAAGGCCGTTCTTTTTTAAAACATTGTATTTTGTCTTATCTTTTGAAAATATTGTTACTTTTTACAGTGTAAAATATCGCAAGTGCACAGAAAAAACTGAAGAAGGAACAGCAAAAAATCGGAGTAATAATATTTAATTGATGTTGGAACAAAAGATGAGGAATTTTTATGAGTAATTATAAATATATATGATTACATGTGTATGCGTGACGTTTGTGGGAGTCATGATGAATGAGATGTGAAATACGATATTATGTAGGTATGAATGTATATTGTTTGCGCATGATTCTACTATGTAGGTACATATATTTACTTTAGATGTGAGTTTACAACATATAAATTTACCATTGTGTAGGGCAAATAGAAATATTTCAGTGTTAACGACTTTATATTATAAGGGGTAAAGTAAACAAATTACTTGAGAACAAGCGGAAACAAGAAAACATTTTCTAGCATTTTTTATTATGATATTATTATTCAGTAGGTATATTATATATTATTCACGAGGATGAGGTCTGAAAAAGGTACAAGTTCATCATCAAAGAAAAAGCACAGTGACTACTTTATGACGATCATGTTTGATTGTTTGATATTGTCATGAATTTGTTGTGAGCTTCTGGTGTTCTTTCTCAAACTTGAAGTAAAGTTAAAACATGACACAAGAAAATAAATGAGAAGTAGGGCCCATGCTGTGCTCTGCGGTTGCTCTATTGGTTTATCGTTCCGTTAAGTATAGCATTCTAACATCATCATCAAGGTGAAAATTTTTTAATTACCAATAATTTTCCTTCAAGATTAATTCAAAGATTCATTCATTATGAAACATTATTGAATAGACGACAATGTACAGTTTAATTTTAATAAGGATAATTATATGGAAATAATGCAAGTATAATGAGCAATACATTATGTTAGGTCTTGAGTAGAAAGAGGATTAGGGTGATCAAGACTAATTATATAGTGAAATTTGAATATTATTATTAATGGAGGTGGGGTACACAGGAACAGAGTGCGATTTTCTCCTTTTAACCTGTACTTGAGTATATGACATTCCTCATCTAATTAGCTAATTA
>JAHZMV010000644.1:0-40158 GCA_027743765.1 Coecobrya sp. COE2
GTCCTTGGCATCATTTTGATATCTCTCGTGTATCAGTCAGATGCTCTAATTGGATTCTGGACAAAAACAGCAGGGAACTTGTCAGAAATGATAAAAATTTTCTTTTTCCTAACCTTTATGGTTATCATATTACCTGCGCTGGGTATTACAAGGTATGCACATATTTAAATATTTTTTGTCTTGTAAAAATTAACTTATCTTGAGAGAAATCTTATTAAAATTATTATGCTTGCAGTATAAGCTATATTTGGAATTCTCCTCTGAGTTGGTCTTGCATTTTCTTCAAGGAGAACGGCGCCCTGTTTGTGAATTACGTTTGCACGTCCAGCCTCACCGGAACGGCAGCAGAACTGATGCGTCTTCCAGAACTATTCGTTTACGCAGTGAAGCTCTGTTTCGCTCGAAGTGTTGCTGAAGTCGGGGCAATCAGAAAGTCTGTTTTGTGGGACTTCCAAATCGGTTCCAACTACGCTTGGATGATGCTCCACTTTGCGATATTCACCTGCTTCAGCGTTATCTATCCGCTTGTGACCCCGTTCGGTCTTCTCTACTTGGTTCTCAAGCACTTGGTGGACCGTTATAATATTTATTTCGCGTATGCCCCCTGCAAAGTGGAAAAGGAGGTGCATGCAACCGCAGTGAATTTTGTGATTATGTCCATGTTCATGCTACAAATCAATTTGCTGGCGTATGTACACTTTTACATTGGGCGGAAAGAAGGTCAGGATAGTGAATATCAAGGACTCCGAGCACTGCAAGTATTCTCTCTCTTGGGATTCTCAGTGACTGCTGCCCTATTCCTTGGACAAGTTTGCTTTAACGTTTGTGCCGATTTTAGTCCAATTCATCACTTCAAAAACATGATCACTGACCAAGATCAAGTGTTGGAAGTGGGTCGTGCCAGCGCAGTACAGCCCCAGCCGCATAAGAAACACGGAAGTCGTAGCAGTCGAGGAAGTCAAACTCATGGGAAGAGGAACACAAAAGATAAGAATGAAGTTGCACGATCCAGTGTTCAAGTCGTGAGTGGAGGGGAAATTAGAATCATTCCCGTGTCGGATGTGCCTGCTCCAGTGCTGGCTGGCGAAACATGGGAAGAGGAACACAAAAGATAAGAATGAAGTTGCACGATCCAGTGTTCAAGTCGTGAGTGGAGGGGAAATTAGAATCATTCCCGTGTCGGATGTGCCTGCTCCAGTACTGGCTGGCGAAACACCAAGTTCTGTAACGGATGGAGGACAGGAAACGCAGGAAACTGAGCGAAGCTCAGTGATTGTAAGCAGTAATTACACAGGAAGTGGTAAACCTTATGGACGCTACATTCCACCGTTACTTAGGCCAGAATTTGTTAGATTGCTCTTAGCAAGTCAGAACCAACAAAGTCAGTATGAGGAACAAACGCAACTGGATGAAAATATTAGCAGCCGCCCCTCCGACTCCTCAAGAACAAGTCAGGGCACTATGCAAGTTGTCTCAGAGAAGAAGAAGAAGAAAAGGAAGCCAAAATAGTGAACTAGATTGTAACATTTCCCTTTATTTTCAGACAGTAGCATTAATTAAACTGTGGAGAGTAGTCTATAATTTATTGTTTTGAAGAAATAATTTAAGTAAAAATATTGTTCACGTAGTTGTTGCTTCTAACCAAGTGTCTAAATAAATACAAGATGACGGATTGATCGCTCCTCTTTCCGAACAATGCTCGGCAACTGGACAAACTCCGCATGGTACTTGTGTATAGCCTGCCGTATCAACGAATGAGTCCACGGCAATGAATAATTTTTTATCTTCTTTGTACACCCTCTCGACCTTCCCGTCATAAATTAATGTGTTTAGAATTGTTTCAATGTCTTCTTTAGTCAGTTCAACCTGAGAGAAAAGAGACAGACTTGTGTAAATTGCAAAATAAAGATTCTTACCGCTAGGCATTTTTTGGATCACCTACCTTACTAATTCCTAAGTTGCTTATAAACTTGTGTAGCTCCTCCAAGGAAGTTAGAGCGATAATCCTAGCAGCCTTTGGTCCAAATTCCATCGGAGTGCTATTAGCCCTTCTTGGACGCCTGAAACATAACATAACAATGAACAAAAAATACTAACTGCGAAACAAAATTGCTAAATAATATAGCATTAGGTGAGGCAAGGCGACAATTTAGTGACTTACCGAAACAGACTTAACTGCCTTGATTAGTTTCTTCCCCTCTAACGACTTGAGTATCTTATTTAGTTGTGTCATCAGTAAATTACTCTGTACACGAATATCACGTATCCAAATACCCATGTTCCCGGCTTCTTTGATAATGTCAAAAACAACTTTCTCCTCACTGTCTGCATCTTTCATTTGTTCAGGCTCCACCACTTTCGGTTTTAGCTTGTACAGAAGATCATTTCCCTGTTTGTAGAGGTCCAACAGGCCCTGTTCAAAACAACAGACATATTTTCATTAACTCTTTAACTCTTGACTATACACGCTTTACATAACATAAAACCAGCCAGCTAAAACAATTAAACATCCAGAGAGCGATTCAATTATTATTATTAATTAGTTAGTTAGGAAAGCATACCAAAGCAAGGAGATTATTAATGGCAGACGCCCTCTCGGGACCGCTAACAGCCGGCATGTCATTTTGCACAATTTTGTCGGGTATGCCCTTGGTGAACTCTTTGGCAAGGTCTAAAATCCTGTAATAATAGTAATAATAATTAATAAAAATAATCAGTCATCCAATCAATTGTTTCACATTTAAAACTCTAAACAATACAGTGACGAGTAACGGGCTGTTTAGTAACTAAACAATTCAATCAAACTACCTTCTTTCAAAATCAGTCAGGGTTGACTTATCGTAACTATCTGCTGCTGCACTCATGGTTTACCAACCACCGAGCTACCACCACCACATTAACTTTAATTAATGGCAGCTGCTAAACGGTCGCTAGCAAAAACATTAACTGTCAAAATCACACACCAACTTTTTCTTTAATCACCAGCTAACCTACTTTTCCTACAGAGCTAAACTTTCTTTTGCTAACAATAGCTAACTACTTTAAAATAGTAATTAAATACTAAATTAAATAATGCATGTAAAACATGTAAAATTGCAAATATTTGCACGGAAAGGTGATGAAAAGAAGTAAACATGTGGCCAGTCCATTTGCTCAGTTTGTTGCCATTTGTGAAGAAAAGGAGAACAGAAAAGCTCGCCGGCTTTTGAGTGAACTCTATTGCTTCGTATAAATGCATGTGCTTGCACAATTCTTTGTTCATGAATGTAAAACTTTTTATTTACTTCCGTCCGGTAATTAATTTAGTAGTCAATTTAATTATTTAATACAAAATAGTTGCTCAGCTTTCCTCTACGTTTATATATTTATTCATTGGAACACGCCTCATTTTGGCTGTAAATTTCTTGTGAAGTTGGCGCTATCTTATGATTACCTAATTCATTTTTTCCTGTATCCTCCTCCGCCGAAATGTTAACCTTTGACCGTGGCTTATCTGCACTGACATCTTCAGTAACTTCTGGATGGGTATTGCGGATATGTTTCTTCATACTCTGCTTTTCTATGAAGGAGTCTCCACAAACATGACAAACAAAGGGGCGTTCTCCGGTATGTCGCCGGACGTGAATATTCAAATCCTTTAATCGTCCAAATGCCTTTCCACAGTGCTCGCAGGTATGAGGTTTGATACCTTTGTGAACCACTCGGATATGAAGCAGTCGGGATGGATTTTGGTTAAATGTCGCACCACATAGATCACATACCAGCTTTTCCTTTCTTTGACACAGACGAACGTGATCCTCGAGAACATTTCGCTGGTGAAAGGTTTTCTCACATTTTGAGCACTTCAACGAACGAGGTGCTAAAAATAATTGGTTTCAGTACAGTATTTAGGTTTATCATCTTTTAACTTTTCACCTTTGTTTTATGCAAGAAATATTAGTATGTAATCTAACCATGATAGCGATTTATATGATTCATTACAAGTTGCCGTCTTATAGATCCTTTTGACCAGTGCTCACATTTAGAACAAACGTACGTTCCATCTTCTCGTTTTTTGATTTCAATATCTTTGTAAAATATTCGGCCGTCCTCAGTACTAATGCACCTGGGTCTGTAAAATTCAGAATATTGAATGTTAGAAAATTTAGAATGGCAAGTTCATTCAATAGTCTTTTAGCAAATAAAAATAAACATTAAATAAACTCAGATAGCCGACCAAGTAAAATTGCAAAATCAATTTCATAACAAACCGTACTTTCTTTTTTCATCGTATTGCCTCCGCCATTCTGTCAATTCTCGTTGAGACATTTCTGGATGATTTGCTCGCAACTGACGCCAGCGTTTTGCGCTTTTCGTTTGACTTAACTTTTCTGGTGGAATATTTTTGCAACTTCGAGGATTATTCAATCCTTTACTGAAATACAGACATTGTGTGATTATTGTTGCATTCTTTTAGACACGTGTTATGAATTGCTTCCAAATCGAAACACAAGCATGAACTTTTTAACTACTTTTAACTCACCTCCTTGTGCCANTTTTTGCAACTTCGAGGATTATTCAATCCTTTACTGAAATACAGACATTGTGTGATTATTGTTGCATTCTTTTAGACACGTGTTATGAATTGCTTCCAAATCGAAACACAAGCATGAACTGTTTAACTACTTTTAACTCACCTCCTTGTGCCAGATATCGTATTATGTTTCTTACGCCATGCTTTCAGCTCTCGTTGCGACATTTCGGGATGTTCAGCTCGCAACTGACGCCAGCGTATTGCTTCCTTCGTTTGACTTAACCTTTCCGGTGGTAGATTGTTGAAACTTCGAGGATTCCTTGTCCCTTTTCTGAAAATGTAAAATTATATTTTGTATCTGGTGTCTGGATTGGATGTAAAAATATTCAAAATAGGCAAAATGCTTACGTACATATTTCCAATATTCTTATTCTTTAACGATGAATTCTGGAGCCTCTTTTTCTTTTCTTTAGATCTGGATTTCACTTCGTCCTGTGTTACGCTTGCCACGTCACTCTGAAGTGTTCCAGGATCCCAATTGGAGTCTGATTGATCATTATCAATACCCTCCTCGAAGCAGTTATCTTCAAGTTCGACTTTAGGCTGACCAACGTTATCACTGCCTTCATTTTTGTGTTCATTGTCGTCGTTAAGAAGTGAAACATTGGATAATGACATTGCTGGGGATAGTAATGGCATGTTATCTGCATCGTCACAGGTATCGACAGAAAGGACGTCAGGATTTGCATGTCTGACATTCACTTGGACCGTTGTATGCTGGCTACCTAACTTTCTACTATTAACTATAGCTTCTCTAAATAAAGTCCGCACTTCAGGGATGTCTCCAGTTTTCTGGTGAAAGTTTTCCTTTTCAGCAATGTTATTAGAAAGCGTAATGACATTTTGAAACTTTTTTCCCATCTCAAAAACCAGCATCTCCAATTCCTTTATCTGTTGAAAGGTTGCAACCAAGTACTTTATGGCCGAGTGACAGTTAACACAAAATGAAAGAGACTGACACTTTGCTGAAGTTAACGTTGCTGGCAGGTCCTTGCATTTCCCTTTCGTCGACAAAGCAATTTCCATAAACTTGATAAGCGTCTCAGGAGAATCCCCAAAATCCCTGGAGTCATTTTCCTGGAAACTCTTGAAACATACAGTGCACCATGTCGTAGAAGATAAGCCAGTGTCCAGTTTGGGATTCTGATAAAAGATATTACAATACCACAAAATTACTAATTATTTACCCATCAACGATTAAGCCACCGCTCCCACAAACAGCCCCCTTACACCATTTAAAACTAACTTACTCTTATTCTCCGACTTGAAGATGCTCCACGAAAAGCAGAGGCAAACGGTGATTTCATCCAACAAGCCTGTCGTTAACTGACAGTCTGTTAAACTAACAACAGGGCCTGAACTTTCCATCACCACCTTTTCCATAACTTTGAATTTCCCCAGAAGTTGTACCGATAAGCTAGATGCCATCTTGGGTCTTTCCACATCCATCCCTTCTGCTAGGCTCCCCATAATCAAAAACGCAATTACTTAACTAAACTCAAAGATTAAAAAAATTAACCAATTAAAAATGTTCAGAGCAAAAGGCACTCTCTGTTTACATTTTTCTTTAAAGCAACTCTTGTTGGATGGCAGCTCAGTCATGTGGGTTTGTTTACAAGCCGAGCTTATAAGGTGCATGAACAATGACGAGCAAGTTGAGTGCATGCAAAATGCCAGGGGGTCCTTCATACTCCACGTTACGCAAAAAATTATCTCTAGTTAATATGTATAATGGTTCCAAAGATAATTGAACAATTAATTTTAAATGCCAATTAGTAATTTCTCTATTCACACGTTTTCAGGCATTTTCGTGCGTACATTTATATGCTTTTTCTCTCCAACTTTCACTCATGCAATTTGTGTGT
Source organism: Coecobrya sp. COE2 (assembly GCA_027743765.1). Lineage (NCBI taxonomy): Eukaryota > Metazoa > Arthropoda > Collembola > Entomobryomorpha > Entomobryidae > Coecobrya > Coecobrya sp. COE2. Next base: position 6,439 of record JAHZMV010000644.1, read on the forward strand.
ACTTTTTTAGGTTTTCATTTTGAAAATATGGCATTTTATTCCAAAATATAAAAGCACAGTTAAATATAAATAATGGAAGACGTAATTTTGTTTAATTAAGTTTAATTTTATTTCCGTGGTCCAATCATCATGCTGTATATTCCGTAGAAGAGGAAGGTTCCAATGAGGAGCACCACAGCGAAGAACATGGAGGAGCGGTTAGAACTTCGAAGATTCTTTAGATTAGCTTCCTGCGTTTTTAAAACGGTTCTCAGTCCCTCTACATCCTTTTCCATTGCGTCTCTGGGAAAAACGAGAGAATTAATAAGAAACAGGTTTAATTTGTGATTTGTGTTTTTTACACTTAAATATAAAAATGTTTAATTTTTTTGTTAATTGTTGCGGATTCGAAAAGCAGGTTCGGGTTACCTTTCTTCCAATGTCATGGGCCGAAATTGGAGGTTCCGTTCAAGGGTTTCCAGTCTGTGATATAAACTTTTCAGCTCTACCTCCGTCCGATCGATCTATTTTCAAGGTAAAGTGAATTAATTGTTTAAAAATCATTATCTTTCATTATTTCATTCATAATCATCCAAAGATTACTAATCATCATCAAACTGACTGCCTGAAGATTGACTGTTTGAAAACTTACTTCTCTCATGACCGATTCCCCTTCTTCTGAATCCATGTTATTCTTTTGATTTTAAGCGTTACACACTCCACGAATTCCCCAAATAGCTAGTTCGTCTTCCACAGGTTTTCCTTCTTGGCACCTGACGAGCTTCCTGATTAGTTTGATGTCTATTCCAACAGTCAAAGCTGTAAATTATACAATTAAAACAAAATATCTCAGCTTTGTCCTTTTCTCATCTTGTTTCATGTTTCATTTAATTGCATACATTTTAATGTAATTACTGTGATCTTGGCACACTTTTATTATTAGTAGTTTAGTATCATCATCTATCTATCTACCTCCCCAATAAAAAATGTTCCTATTGTCATTCTCTCAAAACATAGATAAATTGGAACATTGAACAAATTCTAATGACACATGCATTTTATAGTCTAGTTTCATTTTTAGAACACGCATTTTATTCAAGACAGTAGCTCACCCTCCAAAAATTCTGATGATTATAATGCAGTTGCAAGTAGCTTCTTTCTCGGTTGTATTTACAAATTCAAAAAAATAAAATAATTGAAGGAGGGCACGAGGCCGTGTAAATTATAAAGCTCATTATATTATATCATCGGTATCGTTAGCCAAACTAAAAGAAAATGAATGTATCGGGAAACCCCGTTGAAGTATTCCAACGAATACTATCATCTTCATTTTCTTGGAACTCCAAATCATGAATATTTTTATACACCCAGAAACATGAACACATTCTCCTCAGCTTTTTTTAAAAAGTTTTCACTATCAATATATCCCAAAGGAGTGTTATGTGTTATCATTATATCATCAGCACCGTTTTGTCGTTAATCGTACCGTCTTATCAGTCCAATATCAATATCGCACTTGTCTTCTCTCTCTCAAAAAATATTCATAAAGCCATACAAACCCTCTTCTAGATAGAGTATATATCGCATACTGCCATAATTTTTTTAAAGCTTAACTTAAATGGATCCAGTTTCATGTGCCAAGAAAGAGATTTCTAATTTTAGCAAAGCGGTCTCAGTCCTTCTTAATATGAACAATAAATGCCGCATATATACTACTCCCTGCTTCCAAAATGCATTTTTAAACATTTTTTTTTCAAGCAGAAGAGTCAAAGTTACAGAGGATAACTACTCACATCGCATCTTTTTTCATTGCTTACTTTACTTTAGTTAACTCAACACGCAACGACAGGACATGGATCTGCCAACAACCACAAATAAACACCACTGCAAAGAAAAAAAATAATCCGAGAGAGGAGGAAGGAAGGAAGTAGGGGAAAACGTGTGAGAGTTAGTGAAAGATGTCATTTGACTTTATAAACCGTGGGCATGTATCTCTTTACGTGGCAACGACAGTATAATGTGTATATTGACTTTAGTCTTGTTTCATTTTTTGGCTGATACTGCTGAGGTGGGGCTGTGAGAGTATGTCTGCTGCTGCTGCATCTTCGTCACCACCACCACCGTTAACACAATAAGATTTTGAAAAGGATGATGAGATGCGATGATGCCGGAAAATCCGTTGCATTTCCCTAGCTATAGGACATAAATGGACTATCTTACTTCCGAACAGTACACGACGCCTATGCGATATAGAGATAGTATTCTTTTATGCAATATAATTTGCTATGCTTTTGAAGAACCAGACATGTTTTTCGAACGAACCATATTCTACGACATGTTTTCACTTCTAATCTCGGAGATTACCCTTTACAAATCCTACGCTAAAACCGCACATAGAAATATTATATAAGACCGACTTGTATAATAAGTTGATGATGATTAGTATATCTCTCTGAAAAAAATATGGTGGTGATGTGGATGATGATGCTGCTGCTGCTTCTCGAGCCGACCGACCGAATCTTCGTGAGTTTTTCATAGTTTTACTTGGAAATCCAAGGATGAATGTAGTACCAAATGGCAGAAGAACGCCAGTAGTGTACTACTAAGCGGCGGTGGCGACAGCAGCAGCAGACGCAGCAGAGCACTGCTTCAAATCATCTCTACTAAAAAAGAACAGTGCCAGAGTTTTCCTTTTCGTTTTTTCCCTTTCTTTCTTCTTTACTAGAAAAAATTTTGTTTTCAAAATTTAGTTTATATTATGCTATAATATTACAACTAAATAATAAATGTACATACACGGCCATTACATTACAACAGCAGCATCACACAAATCACAACAACGACATATTTAACTTGGTGATTCCGATTTAACTTGTTCAGATTTTACGTGTAAAAATATCTACCTATTGTTATATAGGCAAAATAATGCACGAGTAGCAGTGTATGGGTTTATCTTAACTTTACGGCTACTTTACTTTATGTGTGACGTGTCGTTGCTTTAAAAGATGTTAAAAATACAACCATTTTGTTGAAATTGAAAAAGTTTAGCATGACGAGCTATATCCTTGTTGAAGAGATATATGAATACTAAGCGTGGTAACATGTACACGTTAAAATGAAATAAATCACTTTTTCATCATCAAGAAATTACACACTTGACTTACTTCTCAGTTAATTTTCCTGTTGAGTGTTTCCAATTAAAGAAAAGTAAATAAAAAGAAAAAAGAGAATATAAAGTCATTTGTTGTTACGAACAAGTTGTTTTGTGTTTCGAGTTTCTTTCAAGAAGCGCATTTGCAATGTGCTTTATAAACTGTCAGTGCTCTATATAGTACACATACATACATAACACTTACTAATTTCAGAGTTAATCCAACGAAATCGAATTTTTTCGTGAAAAATATATTGAACCGTCAGTTACAATTAATCACTTTGTGGTCAATACAGAGCACGTTCTGTGGATTTTGGAGTCAGACGACAGTCGACTATGAAAATTGCTCAAGAATTATTCTGTTGTTATTTATTTTGGAAATAAGCACACATATCAAACGACTTTATCTTTACTTTATAAATCAATATCGCTGTGAAGTGTGAGAGTTTTAATGAAAAGTTTTATGTGAAAATTTGGGTTTTGTGATAAAAAACAAGGAGCGTGACAATATAGGGATAAGAAGGGTGCAAAATGTCTCAAGGGCCAGGTGGTCCACCGAGATGGCCGCCGGGTAGTGGGATAAACCCAGGTCATCCGGCTGGAAATCGGACGCCATCTCCTTTCAGAGGGCCAGTACCTCCACGGCAAGGATGGGCTTCGCCGATACCCCGTATGACACAATCACCGCCACCATTTCTTATACGGTAATTCGAATTTCTTTGAAAATTAATTTTGACTTTGCTCAAGCATGTAAAGGGTACGTATGTTGACTATGGATTCTTATGATTTATGAAGACCAATGGTGGCTGGTCAGCACCGTGGTATGGCGTCACCAATCCCCGGTTCACCAGTACCTTTCATGCCTCCCCCACCCCGGTGGAGTCCTTCCCCAGTGCCTACTGGGGGTACGGCAACTCCACTTCATTTTAATCATCCACCCCCGCCTCATCCTATGATGGCACCAAGACCGTTCTTCCGACCAATTATACCGGTACGTTTAATGTGACAAAATTTATGAACCGGAAATAGAAATAAAAATTCTTTCATTCTATATGGTGTAATCTCTTTCATGGCCGTGTTTATTATAGAGTCCTACCCCACCGCCCCCACAAATGGGCCACTACTCTTCTCCACATCCACAAATGCAACAACAACAGCATCATCATCATCATCAACCAACACCTCCATCATCCTCACAACATTTGCAAGATGACATGATGAGCCCAAACAATTTTGATCTTCAGCCTTCGTACGACGTTGAGTTCGTGTATCCCGCGGGAATGGATCCAGACGCGGTGAGGCGTCGGATGACCCCCCAAATGTCTGTCGATGATGGCGAGGATGGACCTACAACTGCACAAATCATTGCAGCTCAGTCACAGGACTATGTAGACGAAAGATTAGCGGAATACCAGGCGACTATTCAACATTTACAAGGTTTTTATTTCTCTCATTTTTTCTCGCAATTTTTCCAGCTTTGCATTTCGCTATATCGCTTTGCCTTCCACTCGCTTTCACGCTTTCACTCTTTCACATGACATGCCACAAAAATCAAAATTATTATGACATCTAGCACAAATTTGAGCTTGCCAGCTCAAGGTTCATATAAGCAGCTTGTTCCATAATTGTAAAACCATCCGCACTCCATTTCCAACATTGTTTTTTTAACGGTGATACAGACAAGAAAAATACTTTCATCGACTGGCAAGACAGCGAGTGAGTGAAATGAAGGATATCACTGTTGTGTGCAAGGCTGCCATATCATATCACTAGACGTATTTAGCAAAGAAAACATTATTTTTTACTTTGGTTTGCTCTTGCGCGTTGGCTAATGTGCATTGCGGCCTTTGGAAATTGCATTAAAAATGATCTCAATGTGAAAAGTGGAACAAAAAATATTATGAATGGTAGTGTTTGTATTTTTTTACACATCGACCACTGTGTATGTATATGTATTGCAATTATAACAGCTATATTGTATATGTATTGATTGGTATATTTAATTTTTACTACAAGAAGTGTAGTGGTAGCAGTGATGCTGATGATGATGTTTTCATGGCTCCTCCAGTTTGTTTTATGTTCGTTTGATATTTTCAAATCGCTCTTGTCTTGTCTCTCTGTAATATGCACGCTGGTTGTTTGAGCTGAGCTGTGTAGTGGATTTTTAAGTGCATCATACATCATCACCAAATGGTAATGGCTCTGACGATAGGATAAATGTGCTCGGGTGGGACTATGGCCAAGAAAGCCGGCGAAGTAATATTGGCACAGTTTTAACCGGCATCTTTCGTTATAACATCATATTCAATATAGTAATATGATTTTCATCGTCAGTTTAAAAATTATTGAACAAAATACTCAAAATAGTGTACGTACGTACATATTCAAAACATGTTTGCGTACGTGATGATGCGCATTTGTGTGTGTTACAGAGAGACAGAAAACATTTAGAAGAATTTAGATCACCCGTCTTGTCCATAGAAAATATTATAATGTTGAAGTATTTTCGTAATAATTAAAGGCGTATTTTGTCTTTCCTATTTGTGTATCAATAAAATCAGATATATAGGTATGTAGAATTAGGAGAAAGCATATTATATGGTACTGGTGTCAATTAGTGCACACCTACAAACATTTATAAGGAACAATGAAAATGCAGCTTTAACATAGAATCGTATGTTGGAAATAAAATGCAATCGAAGAAATTGGCTGCTATTTCGCCGATGTAGTGATATATCAAAGTTGATGATCTGATGGGCAAAGCATTTACTTAGGTAATTATAACATTCACTACTGACACGTCCCGATAATGTTGGTGACGGTTTTCACGAGTAAACAAGCTTTAAAGATATGATTATTTACATTTACTCTTGAAACCATTTAAATAAACATAAATGTAGACACTAATCGATATAGATAATAAAATGTTATGTAGATTGACTGAAGAATTGCGGTGAAGTCTATAAAAAATAGGAATACGCGAACGGTACAAAATGCTAAAAAGTAAAAGCAAGGAATTTGTGGTGGCGGTTTGGATGCTAAAATTGCCAAGTCAGATCCAGCCGCCTACGCAATTTCTCGACATTACAGCTATTGCATTTTTACGAATTCCACACATGTACTTATTTTAACGGTTTAAACTGTTTAGCAACTGATGCAGTGTGTAGTATACACTCTGTAATCACACGTCTTGTTGACTCACGACGAACAAATAATCTAAGAAAATGGTCAAAGATGTTCCATGAACATTTGTGCAAAAATAACTCAGTGTAATTTTTAAAGGTCTATCAAGAAATCAAGATAGGCTCTGATCGATTGGATTGACTGTATGCATTTTGATTGAATCTATCATGCATGGGGACTCAAAATTTCCGATTGTAAATGCCAATAATGAATGTAATAATGTTACATCTTGTACTTATGTATTGCACATACCTTTTTCGTAAATTTCCAGTATTTTCAAGAAGTCAAACCGCTGACAATGTTCATATTTATTAATATTGTGAAAACTTTCACTTGCAGCTTCCAGGCAAAGAAACGATTAATTACATACTGACAAGCCGATATTATGCCAACACATTTACGTCAATTTCTCTGACGTGAAAAATTGTTTTTAAAATCCGTCAAAATCGCGTTGACTTCTTATTTTTGTATTGACAGTTTTCACTTGACAAACAACGTGAGAACTCTCAAATATCGTGTATCGTTCCATATGATTTCTAACATCAACCAGTATAACCTATTTTACTGTATGTAAAAGACATAAGCACATATATCGTCTATAAGGTTTAAAGTTTTCGCATCGTGCTCATCATCAATATCATCCCGTCAGCATCCCCGGCTTTTCATCCTTCTCTATTAATGTAATGTAAACGGCTGTATAGGTATTTTTACTGCATGTGTATAGCATGTTAAAATGTGAAAGGTATATCATGCTCGTGTTATATTGCATATAAAATTCTATTCTGGACGATGATATAATGGGATGTGAACAGAATAGACAGAACATACACTAAAGATTACATGTAAATACATACATACAATAGAACAATACAACGTCTTACCTACCTACCACCAATGCGAATTGTGGTAGAATTTAATGGTTTTGATATCACAAGACAGACACTAAGCCACTTACGTACAACAGGTAATAACTATACGTTCTACTCGGTTCTACTAACATATATGTATAATTTTCGCCAGGTGTGTTGATGATGGTACCACCTTATATTGTCAGATGGAATTGAAAGACAAACACTTGCACATGGTGTCAATTTGTATGCCGATACATTCTCACCACTTGTTATACCTAAACAAGGCTATTTTGTACATAAATGCATACGTACTTATACACGCATATGAAATGAAACACTTCATATGAGCCTGCGTCACATAAAATTATCAGTAAAAATAAACTATGGATGCATTAAAACAATTTATAGGGTTAAAAGGTATCGACTGTGTGTGTTTTTAGTATATCCTGAGCGTGTGTATTGCAGATTGCAAACACAAGAGAACAAGCTATGTATACAAAGTACATTAGTAAAATTAGCTCAAGGTAGGACTACTAATTAAAAACGGATTTTATGACTTTTGATACGTAGGCATAGCATGACAGCTTGAAGATAAATTGTGCAGTCGATGCGAACAAAAGTGCATTTGAAACATTATACTTGCTCAATGATCATAAATACAAAAGATCCATTCATAGCAATCAGACAGCAAAAATATTTATGGAGAATAGGCACGATTATGATCAATGAAAATTGCCGGCAATGGCATTATCAATATAAGCAACAGCATAGGCTATACGATAATATTTAATTATTATGCATTCATTCATACCATATTTTTTCTTTACGAGATTCGCCCTTCCGTGAACTGAAATAGTATAGGTAACTTATCTTTAAAAGACGTTCTACAGTTATAGGAACGTGAATTATACATTTAAAGATATGATGTGTTGACATTGTTTTGAAAATGATTGGTGCAACAATAAATCACACATTGAATTATGCATTGCAAAAAGTCTTACTAACTGTAAAAGCAGAAAGAAGAATACATATATAATATGCATTACTTCTGCAAAATATAATGCTACCCGTTATAAAATAAATGGATTACCTATGTATATGTGCTATGATGTGATGAATTTAATATTGATGATTGAAGTACAAAGTAAAAAAATATTGCATATATTTCTTTAAGCTTTTAAGAGAAAAGGGCACAGTTGCATCAATTGCAACTAAAATGTTTGAATCACTATATAACATAATTTTCAACATCTGTTTATAGCACACGCTACACCATTTTCGCATTATTACACATTCCATCTTTTCTTCTTAAAAATAACATCATGAATGACAAGGCGAAAGTGAATAATGAATTGGCCTAATATTGACTGCATCAATTATTGCAACAACAACATCATTGCATAAAAAGTAAAATATATCCTTCTCCTATTGTAAATTTTTAACTCATTTATTCCGATATCAATCAATGCTTTTACATTGCACTCTAATTTTATTACTTACCTACCTAACTATACCTTAATTTTTTTACATTTACATTGCATTATGCACGAATGATCTCTGTTACTATTATTACCTCTACTGCATTACATTGTAAAATGAAATTGGAATACAAAAGTTATAACTTATATTTTTCGTGTTCGTTTCAAATTCATTCCAACAAGATATTACAACAGCAGTAATAATATCATTATTTTCTGTTTTATTGTAAATACGCACGTTAGCCCTTCCATTTTCATATGAACATTGAGAAGAGCTCTTGCTGCTCTTTTTTTGTTCTCTCTCGTTGTCACATCCACACAAAACCAAAACATTGCCAAAAGTCATGCTCAGAGACTTCATACCAACCAAGTCCATTATTCCCTACCTACCACATGAACCAGCCATGAGCCATATCTCTGCTTTATAAAGAGGCATGATACTATTATTATTTGTCGGATTATACTTGTATCAAATGCAAAAATGCCACTTCTGTACTACCCAATATCCCAAATCCCAACATAGTGAATTGGATTGGAGAGGGTACTATAATATTACTTATAATACATATTAGGTAGTATTTTTCACGTTATATGAACATTCTATTATAGAAAGCCATGTGCTACTGCTGTTCTGTCTGCTGCTCCTGGTGAAGTTCTGTCTGCAAAAACAGAGCAAAATTATCGACCTTACCTTTACGCTGCTCCTTGTTGTAGGGTTTTCAAGCGTACAGCAAACAGGAAAGGAAAAAATATTGAACATTCTCTCTGAAACTCATATGGTTTTCAGTTTGATGATGATTATGTTGATGGTAGCACTGTGAATTTGCTTGATTGAAACCTATTTTATCGTTACAACAATCATCATCATCTTCGTCATTATTTCAGTGCTGTTGTGGTAGAAAAAATTACTCATCATCTCTACTTTGTCTGTCTTATCTTGCCGTACATGGACATAAGAAACAAGAAAAATAGTAATTTCTCAAGAGAAGAGCCGCATAGTCTCTTCTGCATCATCAACATAATCGTAATCACAGCGGCAAAGCCATCAAACCATGCAGAAATTATAATTTAGTATGCAGTTTAAAGGAAGATAGAACCTGTGAGTATTTTCTGCCAACGCCGCCACCACACTTCGACCGTCATCATAATAAGTTATAATAATTTTTTGTTATTTTCTTGCTAAAAAAGACGACGGATAATGATAGTGGTTATATCTTTATTGGGTTGGCAAAAGAAGTTTGAATTGTCCATTGTTACAAAACAACGTTAAAACAGAGACGAAGGCAGGTACGGCACATGCATATTAGTTGGCATTTACATGCCATGTTATTCCGACAAAATATCTTATGCATTAGCAAAAAAGGAAATCAAAGTAAAGTGGAATGCAAATTTCGTATGTCGAATCGACTTTGTCGATGCATTCATTCATTTTGGTAGGTTGGTCAGTCAATCTATCTAAAAGACACACAAAAAGTCAGACACACGCCAATATACTCGACGGGAACTTTTCTCACGGAGTGATTTGACAGTGTTTTTGGTGGAGTGTAACTTATGGAGAAATAGCAAATAGCCAAAAAGGCAGCAAACTTTCATTCATTTTCATTCAATTCAACCAAGAGCAAGGAATATTTCATTTCATGAGAGACAAGTTTGCTGGGCTTGCTCTGGTGGTCCAACCAAACCAACCGAGATAACAAACAAGTTTTCTGAGAAAGGACAAATCATCCTGTGTGCATTGTGTGTGGTCGTGCGAATTGCAATAAATTATCCCTGAACGTCTAAAAGTGCACTGCTCTAATAAGCAAATAAGAGATAAGAGTAATTAGCAGTGCGAAAAATATAGCAAATAAACTGGAACGGAAGTTGGGAAGGCGGAGCAAAAAAGCTTCAATTATTGCCTTTTTGGAAAAGCTCTCAAAATAATTAGATGCCTGAACAATTTTCATGCTCATTCATTCAAGTTCAATCAGTGCTTTATTGTCTCTCGCTGGAGAAAAATGTGTCGTGAAATGCCGTGTCATTTTGTTCTTGTACTTTTTTAGCAATAATTTGTGATAATGACTTTTGTCTTGAGAGAAAAAACACCACTGCCTGACTTTGGCTGAACCTTTTTTATCCAATTTATTGTGGAGTGAACTAGATAATTAACTTGCGAAAAAGGCTAAGAAAGATATATTCTGTGCTGACATGCAATGATACTTATTGTCATCCGGATAACAATATAGTAACAAACAACAGGTTAAACTGTTTAATCAGATCATATTTTGGGCAAGTGAAGCAATTTCATGTGCTTTTGGAAAAATCATTTATTTTCATGAAAACGACGACTGTTGTTGTGTATGTATAGCGTGCCTGTAGCTGAATGCCTTTAACTTGCGTGTACTTATGCTACTTTCGTTTGAATTGATGATCTTCACTATTTTTCACTCTGAAAGTCTGACTCTGACTTGCATTTGGGTTGGGGATATCCGTCATCATTAATCATCCAGCTCATTTTGCAACAAAACTGTGTACGTCCACCCCGCAATAAAAATGAAATAAAGTAGGAATGAGAGACTTTTATGAAATAAAGTGTTGATGAGCTCATCATCACTACACAAATTGTATTTCTGATGAATCCTATTTGTTCGCTCGCATAAAACATATAAAGTATTTTGTTTCAGTTTTGTTGTTGCCGTGTCGTGAAATCACCGTCCTAGCGTCCACTTTTGTTTGTACTATACTACTAGGTTGTTCTTCGCATGCAGCATTTGCTGCATAAAGCCGGCTTGTTGTGAATTGCTTATATATATAGACATACAGAAGAAACGCAATAAATCAACATCCTCAACAACAGCAACAACAACAGAAAGGCAATATAAATCGTTATAATTTTTTTCATTGTCTCGTAAATGACTTCCATTTATCATCATCATCTTGCCTGGTTCTGATTTCTGAACAGAGTAAGTTTTTGCATAATAAAAATTGTTCACTTGGCTTATTTTTATGTACCACATATTTTTTTGTAAAAACAACTAATATGTAATAATCAAAATGATGAAATGTTATACTGCGAGAAGAGAAGAGATACTTAAGATAAAGGACCCCAACCCTTTCTTCTTCGCCACCGTGTAATCACAACGTGCTCATCGCTGCCTCAAGTCTACCTACAGTTCTCCCGCATTCGTATATTGTTTTACAGTAGTTATTTATAACCGTCACATTAACCATCGTTATTGCTATTGGCCCTAAAATATGTACTTGAGTATTCCACTAGAAACTACTGATCATTACCAACTTCTGCCTTGAAGGCTTTTACATAATGTTGTTGTTGTGTGTGAATTACGCGTAATATATTGGGTAGAAAAACAGGAGCGGATATGTCATGTCAGTGACCAGTGGCCATTGTCAAAGGCGTGCCTTGGTATAAAAAAGCTGCAAATATTTTTGATGCTGCAGATAAAAGCTTACGCATTTTAATTATAGGTGTGGAATATAATATCCAACGTGGGTATATTATCTAGCTGTTTCACTTATCATAAAAGTTATTGCAGGGATACAAGCGTGAGTACTATGCTCCCCACGCGCTAGAAAATGCGTGTTTGGCCACAGTATAATCATGCGTGAGTGCGCAAACTTGTACTCAAGCAGCCAAGTAGTGTAATCGTTATGAAATGCTTATTCAGCCAACAAACAAAGTAGGGATGCACATTAAAGCTTTTCAATAAGTTTTCTGTTTTTTGGTATAATGCTGTAAAAATTCCATCACGATTAACCATCACACAAAAGCGACAATGAGAAATCTATGGGGTATTTGTTTACCTGGCTGGGTTATAATCCTTATTACTTAGCTATTCATTCGCTTTTGTTGGTTAGTACGTTCCTGTGGCGCATGACATAAGGGATTCTTGACAGGAGGGATATGGCAGAAAGAGAATTTTTCTGTAAAAGTAGGTCATACGCATGCAGGTTGGTTGGTTTGGTTGTTGTTCGATAATATTCACTGCAGCGGCAACAGCAACAGCAAAACTTTTTGCCTTTGAAGAAAAAGGGTTCCCTTTTTATTATACACACACGACTAATTCATACAAAGCCAATTTCCGAGTATAGAGTCCACTATGCCATTCCATTATTTTAAGTGCTTATAAAATTCTACTATAAGTAGTAGGCTAGCTATTACTGTAATAAAAATGTGTAATAGGTTTTGAGAAAGAAAGAGTAAAACATTTTCTTGAATAAGTTATTATTCTACAAGATAACTTGCGACGTGTTTAGTTTTCTTGGCAGAAAATACAGAAAAATCTATTCCCTGTTGGGTTCGGTTTGAAACATTGAGGGCTACCTACAACCAAATTAAGTATTAAAAAACTACCAGGTAGATTGTCAGTTGTAAGCATGCAGAGCAGAACAGGAGCAAAAATAATTACAAAATTTTACAACCCTTTTTATTGACTGTAATAACGCTCCTGCTTGCACGCTGCAGAATGTTTATCATCGGCAAAACAGTATCCATTTCAAAAAAGATAAGTGATTTGAAAAGAAAGTGAAAATATAACATGGGTATTTAAACGAAAGAACATAAATTTATTTGAACGTTAAGTAAGAAAATGCTTCGTTTTTATCTAGAGTTTTGCATCTGAAGCGCGTGTGCATCATCTTCATTTTCTTTTCAGTAAAATGCAAGCAGTCAGTGATAAAAAATTACAACACAGAAACACAAGTATAAAGTGTAAATATACACACATTTTTTCAATCTTTCTGCCAAAAAAGCTAAACTATTCAGAAGATTCAGAAAATATTATTATTACGTTCAACTTACTTTTATTATGTACAACGACAGCAATCTTTCCATCTGAGAATTTCAATCCACGCCTTCTCTTTTTCTTTTAAAAATTCCCAAATTTTCTTCATGATTTACCTCACCTGCTGCTGCTGCAGTGCATTTTTCGTTATATGTATTACGTTTATCATGCTCACTGATCAGAAACCAAAAACCAACCCAATAAAATGCCAAAAGCTGCTAAAATCAAGTCACAAAAAGCATAATGGAAAGAGAAATAATATATTTAACTACTTATCCATGTTTTCTGTCTGTTTAGAATTCACAGGATGAAGTTCCCTTAGGGCACAAAACTATTCGTACCTTTGTTAATTCAAACATATTATTCGTTTTATTCCTCCATGATTTTTGCAACTGGTTACCTGAGTCGTGATAAAAATCTCACAGGTTTACAAATAACAAGGGCAGAGAAGGATAAACGTCTGAAAATGCACAAGCCATAAAACAGTGTTTGCTGCAGAAAATGATAATCGCAATTTTATGACGCTTTTTTGTCGGAAAGTCATATTTTTTTGTAAATATTATTCTGCTGCTGCATCCAGTATTATGGGAAGGAGAGAGAATTGGAAGAAAAACAAGAGTGGGATATATTATATTATTTTCCATGTTGCATATCATCGTGTAGTAATCAGCAATATTGCACTTTTTTATTCGTTTTCGTTATTGTTACTTCATAATATTTCAAGGTAGCGTTGTGTTGTATAGCCTATTATAGTAATAATGGCTAATGGGCTCTATGTATTTAGCATAAAAAATGTGTTTAGTTAGTTGTTATTACATTGACATTATGCATGCATGCATCCTTCATCATCGCCATGTTCATCCGCTCTGTTTTGTTATTTTTATGACCACTAACTGGCTGACTGACTGACACTGAATTTGTTAGTTTTTTATTGTTTTCCTCTTTTGCCCAAGTCGCACCTGAATGATGAATGATATAATATGCAACGTGGCACATCCTGCGAACAAAGAGCTCTCAATATCCATTGTCCATTTAGCTGTATATCTGCATGCAAAAGTTTTCGGGATTTTTATTCACGTCCACGACAGACTCTAGCCAACCAGTCGGCATATAATGATAAAATAGTGAATTTAAATGGACAAAATTGCATTAAAATTGCTAAATTACAATAGGTTAGCTATATAATTAGCCAATATTGTCTAAAGAAAACTTTGTTCTGCATATATAATTTTTTAAAAATATTTCATATAAATTCTTAAATTAATTCATTATTTACATATCTGGATCGTTCCAATACTGTATTTATTTTCAAAGTTGTAATTTTTTCTTTGAACTTTAAAATACTGAATACGCCGAAAGAAATCAAAGTCAAGAATGTATCCACTCAGTCAGACATAAATACTTTACCGACGAATAATAAAGCTATTACGAGACATACAAGACAGTCAGTCTCACTGATAAACATTTTCCCAAGAAGAATTGAATCGACTGTCTATAAAAGTATAAAAGTATACAAAATCTTTTACCTGTTCAATTCTTAATGATCGTCTACTAGCATTTATTTAGCGGTAGTGGTGCTGCGCTGCGTAACCTTGTCCATGATATTATGATGATTATGATTACCTTCTTATAAGTTTTTCTGCGTTCTTTTAAGCATGTAGTGGTAGCGTTTGAAAGAACAATCAAGTGGAAGAATAATATTGACTGGTGGACTTTTTTTCTGTGTGTAAATAAATAAATAAGCACTATAAATGCAACGCATATCATTATCATTGATTGAATTGCATTATTGCAAACATTTTTAGTGTAAAACCACTTCTTGTTCTCTCCTCTTCTTTATTTGTGCGAACATACATACTTACATGCATGCATTCAGCACATTTTACTTTTTTATTACATCTTCCACTTACTTAGCTAACTTACTTACCTCTTTGACGATTACCTCATCATTGCATTCCATGATGCCTTTTCATGCTGCGCGAATGAGTTGTAATATAAAAAATTCTTCTTCTTCTACTACTACATACCTAGTTTATTTACAATACATTGTAAATACACACATTGTACGTTACGGCTTCACCTTAAAAAGTAGATTATTATTCTGCTATGCTGCTCCTGCTCTTAAGCTATTTGTTCATGATCACGATAATATGGTATTGATGATAAACACAAGAATAAATGAAAGGAGAACTTATTCTTGAGAGTCACACGAGCTCTTTATTTATGAACCAACTCCTGCACAAAACTAAATCAACTCAGGATGGCAAAAATTTGCTAAAGGCTAGGGGCATGGAAGGCAGAAGCTTTTATGAGAGAAGTTGTAGTAGTCGTTTTATTTTGGAATGCGGTGATGGTGGCAGTGATAATAAAAGTCTAGTGTTTGTGTATGAAAACTTTACTACGACTGCTGCTGCTGTTGAAAAAGAAGTTGATTTTTTGAGGCTATATTACTCTTTAGCGATTATCGGTGACGGTACAGTGTTGACGAGTTTGTTGAGTACTCTACTCCGTTATGCGTTGCATGTTTTCCATAAAATGAAAATCCTTCCATTAGGGAGTTTACTTCATCCAGTGGTGCTAATATGCGTCTTATCAATCATGAGATCATGATAATCGTAAATAAAAGAACAAAGTTTATCTCTTAGGCAGACACTTAAGAAAACAAGTACGGTGATTTTGTATTCAATGACTTTTCCTCCAGACTCACCAAAAACAAAATTTAAATAGAAATGGGAAAATCTTTTTTCGTATAATTTCATGATGATGCACATTTCTTTCCTTAAATTAATGCAAATGTTCATCCAGCTTTTGAGTGTAACGTGAAAGGTATATTCTAAAAACCAACCGTTTATGCGACTGTAATAATCAAAAGTGATGACGATACGATGAAAAAATGAACACTTTTATTTTGACTCTAAGCTTGTGGGGATGAGTTGAAATGATGATAAACGATAATGATAATGATACCAACTAATCATGTTGACTTGACCAGCAGTTAAATACATTTAGAAGAAGGAAGAATTAGGAAAGGCTACTAGAAAAATTTACAATTTACATGATAATCGTATCCACTTCTGCTCATGTTTACTAAAAGTACTTGTGTGATGATGACATACTCTTTTCTTTTTCTTCACAAAAACCTTTGTTCATTCCACGCATCCAGAATGCGAATACATACCACTTGAATGAATGATTACTAGCTATAACAGTCATCAAATCGTCGTCAAGATCTTTTCTCAAGACAGGACGACAAGTCATCGTCATCATGCTCGTTTTTCTTATTAAATATCTCCATCTCTCTGCTTGGTTAAACAAAAGTCCACCAAATAAACCAGCAAGAAGAAGAAGAAATACGCACGACTCGCCTGACATGATGACGGCTTGGGTATATGTGACATGGTCACAACTACTACTGGAGTCGTGTTAATGTTTGGTAGCCAGGCTGGGCCACTGGCAATAATAAAGTGACTTGTCTGTTATTACAGCTTTTACTTAACAAACTATAACTGCACATACTTGACTTGGGTACATGGGTACACTCAAAAAAGCAAAATAAGAGCGATTTTTATTTACTTGAAGATGTTATGTTATATAGCCAATAATAATATAGCCAAAATGCTGAATGGTATTTGATTATCTTAATGGCTTATGAAGGTAGACACATCCAACGAAAAGTCCATGCAAGCACGTTCTTCGTTCACAAACCAGCATCACTTCACTAGACTCTTAGAAAAAACAACAACAGCAGTCACAAAAGTCACATTGCTCCAAGCAATTCATGACGACGGTCTATGATGACTACGATGATGTTGATGAGGAGAATGAGAAAAAAATGTGCAAAAGTAGCCATTCATCAGTACCAACAAACATAACGATATACGAAGACGATAATGCTGATCTTGTGGTCAGGTCGGTCAGTCAGTATTGAAACGCTCGGCTAGCATGCCGGTCATCCTCGTGTATAGAGTGCTTTTTATCGTCGTCACGCGTCATATTATATAAAGAAAAAAAACAAAGAAAAAATACATATATGTAGAATCTTTAGCTTTTAAAAAATGGTGAACACACACACACAACATATTTAAATTTTTAAGGAATAAAAGGGAGATTTTATCGTTCAGCAAAAGAAAATAAATATCCCATTGTTATTTTTATTATTAAAAAGGTGATTAATTAACAGAGAAAAAATATAAGGTGCACACAGAGAAAAAATTATATTCATATGCGAACGTAGCTGTAGGCTAATTACAAAAGACAATAGAGTAGATGGTAGAGAGAGAAAACGAAACGAGTAGTGGATTGTCCTAAAAATAAATCACAATCATGGACAAAGACTCAAATGAAACGGCACCAGTGGTGGTGGTGGAAGGAGAGCCTCCTCCTTCGTCTTCTGCTAATGAGCACTCACTACCTCCTGGGGCAGCAGCAATAAAATCAGTGAACAATGCGGAAAGGAAAAATGACATGTCATTAGAAGACGAGGAGGTAGATGTGCCAAGGTTGAAAAAGTGTGATGGTGGTGACAGTAGTGATGTTTCCCCAATGGATGATTACTTGGGAGGAGATGAGGATGAGGAAGATGATGTTAATGAGCACGTTGTGATTACAAGCGGGGGTGGTGGAGGTGGAGAGAGGGGGAGGGAAGGGAGGGAACGGGGTAGAAAGAGGGGTGGAATAGGGACAGGCGGGTCTACTTCTGTTGGTGGTTCCAGAAGTAGCACGCCTAAAAGATTTACGAGGAATACTACCCGTAGTGGAGGTGGTGATCGTGATCGTGAAGCCAAACGGACACGTTCGCATTCCAGATCCCGAGTTTTGACAGAAAGGGTCCTCTTTTTTGAGCAGGTCTGGCAAGGTGGCGGGGATGATGATAGCAAGGAAAGACCAAGCTCCTCCACTCCCCATCAAAGTAATGTAAGAATATCCAGATCAAGGTCGTCCAGAGATTTGGAGTCTGAATTTGCACAGGAAATTGATGCCTTAGAAAAACGGTTGGAGAGACAAAGACAGCGATTCAAAAGTGGAGATGTATTCTTTGAAAAGGTTACTTTACGTCAAACGCCAAGCAATCAAAGTGGTTACCTGAGCCCAACAGAGTATCTACATGAATCGAGGTCGGAAACTCATCTGAATAGACCGAGCAGACTGACCAGTCCACCACCCCGTCATACCACCAACTTGATACGGACCTCAAGAACAGTGTCATATGAAACCATTGAGAATATCGGAGGTGACGAAGAAGACGAAGAAGATATTATTGTCACAATGGCACATCGACAAGAGCACTCTTCCTCAAAATCTCCAGTTTACGATGAGCTCCTGGCTCATACCTCCACCGGCGGAGATACCGGTGCTTCTGGGGAAAGAGAGATTTCTTCCCCAACAATGACCAAAAGCGAAACAAGGAGTCACGTGATTCCTGGCAGGGTCAGTATAAAATATGAAGCGGTTAACTCGCCGTCCTCTGCCAGGAGCAGAACGCCATCTGAGGAAGTTTCTGAATCACGTTCCGGCAGCTCCAGCAGCCATCTTTCCAGCAATGTTCGCCGGGCAAAATATGAATTTTTGGGGGTTACCGCCGACGCCATTTCCCGGAGTCGTACACCATCAGGAGGTACATCCTTATCTTCCCTACGAAGCGTCTCACCCAGAATGGGTGACAGCAGTGGAAGCCTAGGTAATCATCCACAACTTCACCATCATGTCCAGGAACATCAATATCATCAACAAGGACCTGGCAGAAGACTCGTAGTCACCACTACAACAACAACCACCTCTGAAATGAAAAGTGTTAGAATGGCAAGAAGTCCTTCCAGTGGCATCGGCTCCATTGCTTCGCCCACCTCAGAAGCCTCTCCTAGAGTACCTCCTACTCTCCAGCAACATGCCAGTGAAGCGGATGAAACTGACACGGGCTCTTCCGTTATCACCAGAAAGAGCGTGACGACAACCAGGTCATATCAGAAAAGTGGATCTTCCTCCTCCAACACAACAACCGTGTTAACCCCCAGTGGCTCGGAATCTGATGACTTGTATAGTGCTAGTGCAGCAAGTGGTGGTGGTATGAGTGCCAGTGCCAGTTTTAGTGTTCCAAGCCGAAGTGCAAGCCGAAGCAGTGGAGGTGGTCATAAAAGTCCACTTCCCACTGCAGCAGCGCAAGAGTGGTACACCCAGTACAAGTCAAAGGTTCATCATGCGACACCACTTGGGGGAGCAGCAGCGTCATCATCAGCCCCTTCCGGTGGTGCAGGCGGCAGTTTTGACTCTGCCACTACAACACCAGGACGCTTTGAGACTGATGTTACCAAAAGTGCCAAATCCAGAGCAGCCTATTTTGATTCTCACATTGCAGAGATTAAAGGCATGTGTTTATATCCCTCTTCTTATTTTTTATCTTATCGCTTTCAAACAAATAAGCACACGCAATGTCTCTTCCACTCGCACAATTTATGTGACATCAAACGCCTATATACTAGCTTTCTTGCTCCCAAAAAAATATGTGTTCATTCATTCAACCTATTTCAAGTTTCAAAGAGAACGCATTCATTTCATATGGGAATATGTATCTTTGTCGTGCTTAAATTTATTTTTACTTTTGCTTTTTTTCACTTGACTCGTCGTTCAACAGTTTCCTACGGGGGGATATGACACGGAAACACGGATGCATGCAAAATTATTGCTGGTCTGGGTGGGATACACCAGGCATACAACAGCTGCAAAATCCAATTTTTTCTAGTGCATTTGGCAGACATTTCGTTTTTTGCTTTGGTGGCAGTGGTCGGTGGTGGTGTGATGGCTTGGCTGGTGGCAGTAATTTTTTATTTCGTTTCGGATGATTGCATAAAAAAGAAGATCATGAATGCATGTCTGCGCGCTAAACATACATGCAACTAATTACTATCATTATGATTACAATATTTTTTTTACGAGAAACATAAAAGTTTTATTTGGGAATCGCAGCAGAATGAATGCCTTTCTAAACGGCGATAATCTTATTATTTTGGATTGCATGAAATGAAATTATAGAAAAATTGTCTGTTTATATATGCTTCCATCATCTTTCTTGATCATCAACACGTTTAGAAGGTACTTATTTAGTAGGCCGGTACCTTGTAATTATCGCCTTGCACTGCACGCATTAGGATATTCTTAACGAGTAAAAAAGTGTTTCATGTTTTCCATCATGAACAGTCAGAGAGCACAACCAACAATCAGACTCACGACGATAATGATGGTAAAGATGATCCGTCTTTTGCAAATGCATTCATGGTGCAATCCAAGTTTATTGTTCTGATGTCTGCGCATAATAAAAATATTATGAAGGTAACAGCTTAATGAATTATGAATAGCTAAAATTATGTTTTTATAAATGGATTTTTTCATAAACGAGTAACTAATCAGTTTAAGGTATATAAAATCCTATGTGGGAAAGGTCATCTCATACTCATCTTCATTTTTTGTCATCGGTGATCGTTTCCCATTGTTGGCTTTGTTAGTATGATAAACATCATGAAATTAAATCATGATAGTTGGATGATATTGATAAATTGCAAAAAAGGCTCACGCAGAGCTAGATGGATGGGTTATGTATGTGTCGTCGTGAAGGTACCATCTTAGATTTGATACCATCTTATTTTGTGAAAGGCCATTAGTGTCATTTGTCAATTGTCACCTTTTCACCATTTGCAAACCATTGTTGAAATTGAAGGTCCCAAACGTATAGAAAGGGATTATTATACAAAACCATTGCTTTGAATTTGCAATTAATTAAAGCACACAAATAAAAAGTTTCTTAAAATCTTACCGCTCCGTGTTAAATGAAGCCATAAATAACACTTAACTTAATTACCATCTATAATTCTATTTAGTTTTCACTTTCTCATATAATTTTTTGTACTCATCTTCGAATTAATATTCATGCTGCAGGGGTGCGTGATTCTGAACTCCGATCCTTCTAAAAGCAACGACCGTAATATCTGCAGTATCTGCAATCTGCAATACTCTTCTGGAATCATTGCAATTTTGACCTTGACCACAGTTTATTACTGCTGTTGGATTTCTTTTCCAAATAATCGCCTGCGCAAAATTGAGTTGATGACCAACGTGTGTAGTCGGCACATTGGTGGACCTGTTCTGTTCGCTGAACCATACAAATGAGGTCGTCCATTTATGCTTATAAATATCCATATTACACAGTACAAACGGTTTACCGCGTACGGTACGTACAATGTACATGTCATGTATTGTGCACACAATGAACAACTTGCATAAATCTATTCAATCGATTTTTATTGAAAGCAAGGGTGTATTGGATTTTCTGAAGAAAGGAAGGTTATGTATTCTGGAGTTGCGAAAAAATTCTTTATATTATGCCAAAATTGATTATAATGCAATGTACCCAAAAAAGTAACACGAAACTGAAAGGCTCTGGATAAAACAAGTCTTTATGGAAGCATTCTCAATTAAATGTAGTCGGCAATTTCCTTTGTTTTGTGAATTACACCAAACCACTAGCTAAAGCTGACCGAAAGACTATGGAAGAGCCATTATGATCATTGATCATCATACAAATTTACACGAAACAAGAAGTCTGTAGAAAATTGGAATAAAAATGGATCCCAGTAAAAATATATGCTTTCTGATTATGATTAACTGCTTCTGTTGTCGTTGTCTGCTGTCTGTCAGACATCCAACGTATCAAATCATATATAAAATACTATACACCTAGCAATTATATCTCGATTACATTTTTGCTAACTACCGCACGTCTTCTCCTCCTATCCATAAAAATTAAGTATGCGAAAGGTGTGCCTTTTGGTATATCAAATCACTTGATCATTTTAGCCCGTGTCAGCAAGCAATATAGTAGCAAACTGACCATTATACAAAGTTTGCCCTAAATTTTTTGTCTTGTTTACAGTTTCCATTATATTTTCTGCTTATAATCTGCACACAGAGAGTGATCAAGAGAACCCAGAATGGAATACAAATTACCTTTTGATAATCATCATTCTCATCGTCGTAATAACTATTTTTGCCAATGATGTTAAATGAGTTATCTAAACACAAGCCGTATAAATGCCTACCTAACATGACAAATAGTATACTTGTAGTATATATTCCTATTGTTTTTCTCTCTACTGGCTAATTACAAGTTAAAATACAGCTGTAATACAAAATGGAATATGGTTCGTTACGCATTCAGTTACAAGAACAAACATCCCGAGTGGAAGAAAATGCTTGTTACGCCATGCGTGTTATATGATTATCCGATATGCCTGCATTTATCAGGCGGATGTAACTTGCGCCACACGAGAATTTTCACGCTAAGGTCATAAAAGAACACAAGCAAATCTAATCGGTAAACTTTTTGCACAAACCGATCATCATTTATAGTTATGTATGTGTTACATTACTAGAAGCAAACTATTATTTGTATGGAGCAGCAGCAGATGGTCGATAATATTATAGAACCTTAGAGTGTGCGTATGTACAAAAGAGAGCCAGGAAAAGTTGCCGATGATGTCATTGAAATCGGTGCTATTCGTGGATCATCATCATCCACACCACACACATAACGCGATAAGAATCCGGTACTTAGGTATTCATTTTGTCGATTGGTAAACAGAGAAGGCTGGCACTTGACGATATATGCTAACCAAAACGGTAGTAGCTTGAATGGCATCATCGTCATTCGTCATCATCATCCCCATCACCTTTACAAAAGAATTGTACATATACATTCACAATATAAAAAGAAGGCATCTATGATTCTTCTACACTCTCTGATGATGATGGCGATGGAAGCACATGGCTCCGGTATTGAATACAAAATAGTGAATACATAAAAAACATTTGAAGATGAGCAGGATCATTATGTCGAGCGTGTCGTTTTTTATTTTAGCACAATGACGAAAGAAAGGTATGCTATTATATCGTATCCCATTATAAATGTTTTTAATGTATTTTGCCGTAGCATTCCTCCTTCTTTTACTACCACTACTACTGCATATTTTTTACTACTTGCATTTTTTATTATAGTAGAAGTTTTTATTTTTACACGTGAAGAAAAGTGAGATTCTTTCTTTACTACATTTTTATGGGTGGTTAGAAGATGCACAATGTTTAGTCTTCTTGGAACTCCTTTAAGAAGAGAATGTCCTCTATTGCTACTACTGCATCATGTATGCAACAACGACGTGGATTTTGAATGCCAACGGTGATGGTAGTGCACACTGCTTCTAAAATTACATTTTCTTCACGTTACGTTGCATTGCACCATTTTTTATATTTCTGCTGACTACTTACTACTGCGGTTCGGTTGGTAGTAAAGTGACAAAGAATGCTTTTCACTCACACGTCGAGTAAACAAGAAAGTATAGTTGATAGTGTATTCGTACCATGTTTTATTATTATCCGGACAAATTGGCTAAGGTATTTTGGCAGAGAGAAAATAAGGCAGGAACAGAGCCAGAGAGGAAGGACGCGTGGTTTAAGTATACGTTTAAAAGTAGGAATATTTATGCATGCATGGATGCATATAATGATGTAGTACACACATGCTATATATATTTATTTATTTACGTTAAAGACCAGCCTTTCTGCTGACGGTTTTTACGGAAAAGATAAAATCGATACAAATAACCAGAGTAGAGATGGAAAGGTTATTAAATATTATATAACGTGGGGCTGTTATGGTGTATAGAAATAATGTAAAAGCGTTAAAAAGTAGTTTCTTCCCACGTGGTTATCCTCCTAACACTATAATTATATGTGGCAGACACGCAAGCATCAAAAGGCAAAATACAAATAACAACAACAGGAAAATAGATCTTGTGGTAATCAATGTCTGTGTCTACTGACTCTTCTGGCACTGAATTCGGAATGGGTGGTGATTTTACAACTGAAAGAAAAAGAATGATACTTTATCGGCTTTGGTTCACGTTTTTTTCCATCATTTCGTCATGATCATCTTTAATTTATTCTCACGCGACACACCAAGAGCTGTAATTAAAATATCATGAAAATGTAATAATTCTAAGTTAAAGCCCATTCAAGCTTGGTAATGACTAGTAATAATAATAATAAAATACACGTGGGGTAAAATAAATAGACGGCTATTTCCCTTGCTTTAATCTTTAAGGCTACTTCAATAAATAAGTTATTATACGTTAAATGATATTTCATCGTTTCTAGTTAAGCTTTTATTGTCCACAGCGTTTAAAATTTAAAAATAAATGCTTTATTTTATAATGTTTAATGAAGATGTACACATGTGACAGCAGAGGTGACGTGGGGGTGGGCCTTGTGTTGAATCTTATGAATAGATTAACAGCTACATTTCCTATGAATATTCCTTTTTTGCCTTACCTTCTTATCTGCTGCTGCTTTTATCATCTTCATTTTCTGAATTGCACAACCGCATCTCTATGTATCTATCATTTTCCAAAGAGAATTTGTCCCATGCAAATTAACTGCAAGGAAATAAAATGTCCAAAGTCAGTCAGCACACATACATATTATTCGTATGACATATAACGTGAAGTGTAAAATGACAAAAACATTCCTTTCGTTTTTGCAGCTTTTATTTTGATTGGTTATCAAGATTCTGATTGTGATAATAATAATGCTAAAAGTCATCCCTGTCTGTTTGTGGTTGTTGATGAGCCATACCTGAAAAAACAAGAGAAAAAATATGGTGGAGAATATTATGCCGGTTAGGCTGTTGTTGTATGGAACAACGAACAACTTTGTATTTTTTATCGTCATAAACGAACATTGAAGAAAATGAAGCAATGATGATGATGAGACTCATGTTATTGTAGTTTTTAGAAGTGTTTTTTTTGCTCTGGTGTCTTGTCTTTTGTCTTACGTTACGTTGTACGTGGTCTTATGATGGCGATTCTTGATGATGATGAAGCACACTGTTTTTTCTACCTTACAAAACAACAACAATAAACCGCGAGATGCTGATTATATGCAAGTATGAATAAGAAGATGATGTCATCTCTTACCTCTCTTGCTGCACGACCTTGAAAAATGCGAAGAAGGTACCTGCGAATAGCATTTTTACTTCTGCTGACTGCATAATTGGCAATTGGCTTACCTGTATTTACGTATATGCGTATAGTGTGCAGGCAGACTGAGTTCTCGGAGAACTTCTCACAATTACTGCAGCATCACTTGAGACTAGAAAGGATATTATTATGATATAGGTAATTTAACAGAATTTCAAAGATGGCTGGGCATAATAGGCCTAGTCATCATATAAAAATATCAAGTTTTCTTGCTCTTGTTTTTATAATTCGATTTGTGCAAGTTGAAATGTATGCATGTCTGTTTTACACGCATTTGCGATTCTAATAATAAAAATGTCATTTTTATTTTGCGCCTTCGATTCTTCAATAATAATAAAGATATATTTTCAAATTTAGATGATGTTTGGGTGGTTGTTGTATAGGGATATAAGCTCAATCTTGTGGGGGTGCTGAGCTGTTCGTGCATCGGCATTTTTTTGCAGCCCCTGTCATTCTTCTTATTTCGCGATTTCGATCTCATTATTATTTTTGTATACTGTCAGCTATGGGTAGAGAATAATCGCTGTAATATATCGTATCGAATTTAAATTACAAAGCGCATACGAGCGCAAAAAATAAGTGTAATATGCCAAAGTTGATTAATTTATGGAAATGCAAAAATGACGTTTCTGCTTACATAACATCATTATGCTATTACTTTTTACAGGTATGTAGTGCGTAAAAATGTAATTCAGCAAAAAATGCTGTTAATATTCGAACAACACGACACCAACAAAACTTTAGTTGCAGGGTGCAGTTGGGTGCACTCTTTGACTCACCATTAGTCGCGCGATGATCATTAGGTATGCAGTGCTGAGATTATTCACCTCGTGGCAATTAATTTTAAAAATCAGAGAATGCATAATAATAATAATATTATTATGGAAATTAAGTTTATTGCATGAAATGTTCGTTTAAATGAGTTCATTCTCCGTTTTACCATCATGATTCATTTACACATGTACATGTATTCATGCATATGATTAGATATGTATTAAGAACAAAAATGTTGGACAAACAAACTGAGATTTGGAATGGAAGACAAAAAATAGAATTGCTAAAAAATTGGTCAGATTTGTTTATTTTCTTTATTGGTCACAACAAAACAAATTGGGATTTTCTATTTGTAATGAACAAATAGCTTCATGAAGGATAACGGGTTTATCCTCAAGTCTTCACAGTTTTATACTGAATTCTAATTGCTGAATTTATTATAATTAGACACTAATTCTGTACTTGCCAACTAATATTTAAGTATTTTGTTACTAGCCTTCGTGCGTTGATGTAACATCTTTACTGGAAACGGAAACTCAAATTAGGTAGTTAACAAATGAATTCTCATGAAAGCAAACCAAGTCACTGTCAGTGTCAAGCTAATTTCATTAGAATAATGCAATTAAATCATAAGGTCGTGTATTAGTCATGAAGATGTAAATTAAATGGCAAGTATCTACTTACACAAACAAGTATGTGTATATTTTTGTTGACTAATCTTACTTCACTCGTCTCTGTCTTCGTATCTAACTTCAAAAGAGATGGAAGAGGAAAACGTAATTAAATATTAAATACGAGGTCCAACAAACCAACATAAAAAGCGGTGTCATTTTTCTAGCTAGCTAATACTGATCTCACGTCTCACTTGGTACATTATGACGGGCGACATTGGACCTGTATAGGTTTCCTATGCATTTTCTTCAAAGATCCTAGCTTTCAATCTTCATGATGAACTTTTATGATAGTTTGTTCACACAAGCATCCAACATATATAGTTTCACGTTTTCTAGTGTAAAAAGTCATGCATACAGGCATATAGCCATATCCAACCAACCGGCCAAGCTAAGAAGCTCAAGAAAGGTTGAAGGTTGCAAGTTATTGTAAAGCTGGTGATGATGACACTACGGTTTACTTACAAGGAGGATTATTACGACGAGGATGATACCAAAATTACTTGTCTGTTATCGTTTGTCGTCGCCCACGCGCATTTCCCAATGACGCCGGTGTTGATGATGATGTTTCAAGATTATCTCTTGTGTGTGCTCCCTGATTGCTTGGATTAGCATGAGAGATCAGATCAAGAGTGCATGAAAGCCAGTAAAAGATCCATGTTTTTCTGTTGTGAACATGAGCAACATAACAGCTTGAAATAAACAAGTTGTCCACCAACCAGATAAATACCTAAAATTGCTTTTAAATCATCACAACCAACTTAATTTCTACAATATCGTCATCATTCCCTTAGCCATATATTTTATGCTCCATTTTTGCATACAACCCAGTAAATTCATCGGAAAGTCCATAAAAGATGCCTAAGTGAAAGAATCATGCAAATTCTTAGAATTTTATATCATTCCTTTCCTTTTTATTAATCACCTCTCTGGTCACTGCAAATGCATATTATTGCCTCAATAAAATCACAAACCTCTTAAGAAAAGAAGTCTGCCGAGCCCATAAAAAGTTTTTTTTTTTTGAAAAAAATGCCAACGACCAAGATAGACTTATCGTTAGATTACCCATTTGATCTGTTTGGTGTGATATCATCATCTCTGTCTGGATCTCATGTGTCAACATTGTCAAGTGTCATCAGCCGATCTAGCTCATAAATTAAATATGATGGTCAAGTTGCATAACTTGTAATTAAAATTAAAAAAGCTATTATTATTTTTACTAGCTGTTGGGTAAAAAACACTTAAAAATCTTCGTTGGGTAGCGTAAAGGATTGAGTAGAGCAGAGTGCTACGTGCTGCTGCTGGCAATGATGTCCTTCAGCCTTCAGAAAAAAAGAAGCACTGACATGAAAATAAACATGTTAAATGTCAAATGTTTTTCTTAGAATGTTAAGTAAACGAAGACAAAGTTTGCATTGTGAAATAATCAATTAGCTAAATATTTAACTTGCAGTTGTGCAAAATAGTAATGTTTGATGCACCATTTTGTTTGTACCTGATTTTGCTTATACTAGTAGCATGAAAAACTGCGTACATTTTAATTGAAAAATATAACATCATCAAATGAAACACCTTAAAAATAATAACCTTTTATGATTGTATGAAAGTGGATTTAAATGTTTTTGCTAGAAGTTCAAAAGATAAAAATTAGCACTGGACTGTCAGTGCCACTAGAAGGAAAACAATAATAATAAAATGTTTGTCATTGTCACTTCATTTAAATGCACAAGTGGATTCAAAGATTATATATTTTCATGTTGATGTATGTTGTTGTAGTGTTTTCATTAACGAATTATTATTGTTTGCCGACAACCTTCAAAATCAACTTGTCTGATCAGAGAAGTGTAAAAGCATACATTAAATATTATTTTTGCAAATGCAAAGTGCAATATTATGCTGTTGTACTGGTTAGATATAGAAAATGATGTCATATTTGCCACTTGTACTGACTGACTTGGTCAGTTGGACAAGTTAACGTTGAAAAATGAAAAGTGTGAAAAATGATTAGTTGGTTTTAGGTTGTATGGTGGTGTGACGATGAAGATAGTATGCACATGCAATATTTTTGGAGAAACACATATACCTAGTGTGAATTTACGAAAACTTAATGAACACGATTCATAATATGAACTGCCATGTCCACATTTTACGCTAAATAAGATCAATCATCACGTCCATTTATCATGTCCAGTTTAATTGGACATTTGAATGAATATATTTTGGAGATGACGAATAGTATGGGTGGAAAAGGCTATAATTCAATTGAAAGTCAAAACCGACGTGAGTTTTCTTATTGCTGATGGAAAGAAACCCCTGTGAAAGGTTTTAAAAAACCTTTCAATGTCAATATGAAATGAAATTGTGATAAGCAATGTTTGATCTTATTGAAAATAAGATAAGTATAATTTATTGGAAAACCTCTTGGATTTCAATCTGTTCACTATGCACTTTTTATATGCATGTAATAATGCACTATAACGACTAATGTCAAATACGCCCACTTTTGCAAATATGCGATACGTGAGCTGTCACCGTCTAACTTTTAGCGGAAAATTCATCCACATTGTGTCTTGCCCTAAACTCGAATCGTTAGTGTCCATGGCGCTTCCGGATTATTGCCATGGTAACGCACATATTTTATGAGTATTGTCATGATCTTTTTTTGTCAGCTCGTTGAAATTCCATCCTGAGTAGATGGTACGTTTCATTTTGTCGACCGTTTCCCACTCCGATAATCCCTTAAACAAAGGAAAGTTTTAAGCCGATAAAGATTATGAATAAAAGGACGGTGGTGGTACTTCTTCCCATTCACTAGGGGGATCGTTTCCTACTCCGACTACGGCCTGTTTTATTGCAATGTGTGTAATTCATCTGCATGAGCAGTCCTTAACAAGTTGAATGAACATAGGGAGTTATAGTTTTAACTAAATATGTTGCATATTATTCTGTATCTAAATATGTTGTAATTGACTTCTGCCTACTATTATGTAAGTAATTGCATATTACATGACTGTGTGACCAATGCACATGAAAGACAATTGAACATTGCAAAATGCAAGCATGTTGCTGAACTACATTATGATTGATGTAATGTATTCCTATGAAGAGCAGAATCCAGATATCCAATACAAAGTTTATCTCTGAGCCTATGTTTCAAATCACAAGTTAGGATATCGGAGTAGGAAACGTTCGTTTCTTTCAAAGCATCATTAAGTAAGGTCCTTTCTTAATCGGCTTAAGGATTATCGGCTGCTTACACAGTCGCAGCTTTCTACACAATCCTAGTTTTGACGGACGTGAAGTAGGTATTTTTTGTTAGAATCTTGTATGTACATTCACATTGCAATGCATAGGCAGCGAGTATATGTTCTTAAAACAGGTGCTTGAATGATTATATGATTGTATACAATTGTTAGAATCTTGTACATTCACATTGCAATGCATAGGCAGCGAGTATATGTTCTTAAAACAGGTGCTTGAATGATTATATGATTGTATACATACGTACAAGTATATCCTTCCACCCGACTACCACCACCACCCCATTTTTTGTAGATGACAAAACTGTATTCGAAATGTGTGCATGCACGCAACTACTACCACACAAGTTCATATAGATAGATTTTTTATCATTAATAATAAACGAAATGATTAGGAAGATCATGCATGACTCAATAAAAACCGGCACTATTTACATCCAAAAAGAAGAAAATATATATGGTCAATTCTCTGAGTCATAATAATAATATTCATGTAGATATGCTTGCTTGAGGGACTACGTGCCGTATCGTTATTTGCGAGGAAGAAAGCAATCATCGAAAAATAAAAAAAATATAAGATAAACCAAGAGAAAAAAATTAACAATTTTCGATTTATTTGGCTACTATTACAGCAACAGCAGCTGTTGCTCTTGCCCATTGCACGTAAAATGGATCAGTAGAAGAAGTAACGAATTGAAATAATGCAGCATGCAAATACAAAGGAAAACAATGAGCTTAATTGTCTGAAGGGTTCAGCGGTTCAGTAGACTAAAGTATCGTATCAACTAAAATTATAATGAGTCTATCCACATTCAAGCGGTTCTTATCCCTGTCGACATTTGAAATTTTAAATGTCACAAAAGGTTAAGCCATCGACAAAAAGTTGCCGTGTTTTTGCTGCTGTTGTTGTTGCGGTTTGAAATAATTTAGATAACTAGAGCCTTAGCTTGTCGTGCATTCATGCACTCTAAGAACCAGTAAATCAAAGTGGGAATAGGAAATGAAAGTTTAGAAAAAATGTACCTAAATAAATAAATAAGAATAACGTCGAGTTTATTAACGATCCACGGTAATAATAATCAGAATTACTATTGGTCTGTTTCGAAAGAGAAGGATTACGACCATTTTTACCCCTGCTTCGACTTCTTCGAGTCAAGTAGGTAGTAAGACTGATGGGGTGTGGGGAAGAGTAAATTAAACTACGTCGTGCGTATTTTATGTTTCTACATATTATACCTACGTATTTACGGTTGTGACATATTATGTCTTCTACAAAAAGATAAAATATTTTCCCTCTACACTATTTAACACGCTCTTTCTTAGGTAAGCATACTATTTATCGCTGTACTTTTGCTATAAATATACGTGCTTTACTTTTGCTTGATGAGTGTGTGGCGTGGTGTTGCTCTAGAGCATTATAACTTTAATCACTGTTGTAATATATGATGAGGAACGCTGAAAATGGCAATTTTCATGGGAAACTTGATAAGGTTAAAAACAGAAAATGCATGAAATGTAATGTGGTTGTATGTACACACACACACAAACTTCTTTTCTAGCAGTAGTGGTAAGGTATATCAGTACAAACTTCCCTTTTTCCTTTCATTTGTTCAAACAAAATGAAATGCCAAGAAACTAAGCAGTTGTGGTGAATCATAGATTTATTTACACTTGTAAAAAGGTTGTAAACTTAGCTCGAATAGGGACTACGAAGGAACAAAAGTCACTTGCGAGAAAATGATAATATTAATGATGAAGCAATAATGCAACGTGGAATATTTCAATCTTAACGTTTCAAAGGCAATGTAACATCAACGAATATAAAGTTTACTTTTAAAACATTTTTTGTTTGTTATTATTAATACAAGGCAGCTTGACAAAACAAAGCATATCTTTATGAAATCCTCTACTCTCTACACGCTAGGATCATGATGGGATTATTTACACTTTTATCTTGAAAAGAAAATGAAATCTACTACACAACACAGCAAACGTACATAAATTTGTTCCCTGTATAAGGAAATTAAGAGCCAAATCATAAAAAATGAGACAGTGCAAGTGTTACTGTTATTATTGTGCTGTAAGCTAAAGTTTAGGTCGTAAAGATAAGAGAAATGATGATGGTAAGAAGAAAAGGATTTATTTTATGAAGAAGGAAAATGTTGGAAATCCGCATTTTTATATAAAAATATAACAACAATAATGGCTTGTTTATGTGTTGTATGACGATAGTCAATATAATATTGATACTAGCTGATATTACGCAGGAAGTATCAAGAAATGAAAAGGTACACACAATAGCATATTGAAAGCGGTGCTGTTCGTACTTTATCGGAGAATTAGGTAGGTATTACAAAAGAAAAGGAGAAAACTCCAAATAGAAAATTCAAGACTAAGTCACGGACTCTGGGTCAAAAGGTTGCCCTGCTTAGCCTTTCCATCTCATTTACGTTACTCCTCCTTCTTCTTGTTCGTTTTCTATACAAGTTGATTGGGTACGATGGTCAACAATACTAAAGTAATCCAATATACGCATGATACTAATCTTTATTGGGTTAGATTTGATGTGGTGGTCTTGCATTTTTTGCGAAGAATTGGTTGTATGTTGTGATGTGATATGAAATGTTGTTGCGACAGGTCTTAACCGATTTCTGATTTTCGAATCCATCTGTCTTCCGTCGACAGAACGTGCGATGTTGGTTGTTGTTGGTGTCGGTTATGATGATATGCTCTACCATAAACTATAATGAATTGGATTAGGTTCTACGGGAGAGTGACAAGGATAATGATGAAGAGAAAAAGTTTTTGAATTTACTTGTCATCATCGGAAACTGCGCTTTTATACGTACTCATATGCAATTTATATTAGCATGCATGTGCATGTAAAGGCATTTAAAGTTGATGAAAAATTGGCAGAAAAAAGTTTGCACCAATTTTTCTCTCTTTCGTTTATCTTACTCTCCTTATTGCCCATGAATACATAAATCCGAGAGAAGAGATATGAGTGTGTTGAAGAAAAACATGGTAAACGGATTGGGCTCACGGAGAGAGCTGTCTTAATTTGTCAGCTTTAATTGGCCGCACGTAGGCGTGAGATGTGAAATATTTTGATTATCGCCATAATGATCACGGCGATGATGATGACCATTTGTTCATATTATATGTATATTTGTTGCCGTTACAGTGGGATTTACTGTTTAAGCAAGAAAAATGGAACATAACTTCACATCACACATCAACCTTGATTAGGTTAAGGATTTTGAACTGACTGTCTGAGTTCGTATTTCTTTTCCTGATTCTTCCATTTTGAGTAAAATTTTAAGGGCTATCATAAAAACGCCATAACTAATGAACAAGAACTTTATGAGAAGAAAACAATACAAAACAGGAGAAATGAAGTCGTGATTGACCTCAAAGGGACCTTCACTTAGATACAAGCAGTCAGAGAATAGGAGTTACAAGTTCATCCCACCTCGTCGCCACCATACCCTAACCCCATGCAGGGAATTTTAGAC
>JAHZMV010000645.1:0-11570 GCA_027743765.1 Coecobrya sp. COE2
ATACTGTATTACGGAGCCGATAACTGCTATAAATGGAATAGATAAGTGAAAGTTGAAAAGGATTCTAAACATATGTAAAATATTGCAGTGGTATAAAAAAGAGTTAAACTTCTCATCTGATGTTTTATTTTGCTCGTTATTTATGCCTGTCAAAATCGTTAAAACATTTCATACAGTTGTAGAACGTATTTTAAACCTATGCGGAAGTGGCGTTCATCCAAAAATACGTCATTGCATACAGAGAATTTATATTTTAATGAATTTCTTGGAAACTAAAGGAATTGATCTTTCTCATGTTGTCGCGTGTCTGTTTAATATTTAAGGGTGAGTGAAAGTTATTTTAGGCATGAACGTTAGCATAAACCAAAATACAACCAACCTCAGCTTTTACTTCGCCATTAATATGTTTTGAGTCTATGTAACCCTACCACTAGAATGTTTACTAGTGAGTACAGTTTAACCCCAGTGCTTTCTTCGAGCATGGTATAAGATATATACAAAATACATGAACTGCATAGTAGCTACCACGAAAGCTACACAAATTGCTTGACTTATTTACAAAATATTGACAAGCTGAGAGAATAGGGCAGAGACATTTGCGTCCTAAATACATATTTTCAACTGAACCATTCAAACCACACTCCCAAACATCAAGGCTGCATTTGGTGGTTAATACCCGCTTATCATTCAAAAGAAACGTTCACTTAAAGAAGATCAAAACTTTATGTGACAAATTTTTTAGAACAAGGGATAACAAATATTTATGAAGTGCATCCCCTCAAGCAGGACTTGTTCCTTCTTACAGTATGTATGAATGTTACACAAAGCCCGTACTACGGAAGATAGATCAAATAAACAAAACACCAGAAGCTTCAATTGAGTTGAGGGAAGACGACTGAGAAACATTTTTGAATAATACTTCAGCTTGGTCAGAGATTCTTAAGGTGAAGTGTGGGAGCTCGTTTGTTGCCTCGGAACTACCTTAATTTGTGTGCATACGCATGGTGTTCCATTATGATGTTGAAGAAGAAATCGATTACACCAAGAGTTTTGACTACTTTGAGCAAGGAAATTGCCTCGGAGGTTGTTGCCAGAAGTACAAACCTCCACGAAATTTCCTTTGCAAATTTTTATGAAGATGCTAAATTAAATAGTTTTTACATGAGATTTGTAGATGAGGTGCTAAAAATATTTATAAACGGAGACATTGCGGTTTCATGTTACATCCTACCTTATTTTGATATTGAACAAAAACGGTGNCGGAGACATTGCGGTTTCATGTTACATCCTACCTTATTTTGATATTGAACAAAAACGGTGTCGAAAACCATAGAATTGTAAATAATGCCTTCACACTTTTGTTGAAAGTATTACGAGAACCAAAAAAGAAGACATGAAAACATATCACGAGTGGATATTTCATTATTCTATATTCCCATTACCCAGACACCTTCACATGAACATTAGTTATGACATCATGCTGGAATTGTTGTATGTAAATTGTCAAATGTGACATAAAAACCTACCTTAAAAACGACTTTGTGATCCCACAGTTCTGTGTTATGAGACCCGAAATGGAAACTCAACAATTTGTCCTAAAAGCTTTTCTGTTAATCGATACGGTAGAAACAGCATTTCCAAATGAAAACTTTATTTTGCAAACCGATGAATAAAAGATGGATTTATATTCTGCATTCTGCGTCATGAACATATTATGTTTCTACATCCTGCACTGGGATTCACAGTTGTGCAATATATTAAAGTTTGCTTGCATTGTCCATTTGCCCGATTGTTTGTTTGTTTATTTATTGGTAAAGAAGTGAAAATAGCCTAAGTATTTTTGGATACTGTAAAATCTTCGAATTTGTAGTTTCGTTTTCAAAAAGACATGAGCTGCAACGTCAGTTAAATGATAAATGTAATAGGTTCTGCAAAATGTGAACAACTGACGCAAGAATTTATTATGAAAATTGAAGCTCATCTCGATGAAGGTGAAAACAATATCAGGATTTTTAAGATTTTGTTTCAATCATTAGCGCTTTCATTGCATGACAAAGCGGATTTCAAGTATCTTCCGTTCAAATAAGACAAAGACTGTACGTTGTTCAAAGACATACGAATTATTTACGCTTTTGTGATTATATCTCTAATTTAGTCTGAAAATATACGTATTTTGAAAGTATGCGACTTTGAGTTTGCAAGCAGCAGCTAATATTATTGTTTACACAACGCCTATGTTCTATGTGAGTAAATGCTACTTGTGTCTTAAGATATATATTTCACCGTCATTAGGTTAGGGGGTATTTATGAAAGTGGTTATTAAAGAGGTGCGACATAGTACAAACGGAAGGAGGTTAGCTTGAGGTAAATGGGTTCGTTTGGGAATTATGTACTATGGTGGATTATAGCTCTATAATAATAATAGCTCTATAATAGCTCTAGTCGGAAAGCAGTGTGGTAAATAAACGAACAAGTTCAAATTATAACCTTAATTTTCACTGCTTCAATTTGTTTACCATTAATATTTTATCAAGCAAATATGATGAATATTCACAAATGCTGGCATTTTAGGTAATGCTTCATACGACAATGTAGGTATGTTTTGTAGGCAAATATGTGGCAATATAGCCTATATATTGTTACATTTAGTATAGCTGTTATGTATACGTTTGCATTTATAGGCATATAGTTTCCCCACACTCCATTACCGTTTTATGAATTTGTTTACTTTCTCTTCTGGAGTCGTATTTCATTTTTCAGCTGAATAACTGCTTGATCCAATTTTAGAGATAATGGCTCAGCAAAAACGTTTTGAATAATATGTGTGCGGATATTATGGGAACTTGGGAATTGAATTAATGTGGTGTATTTTGAAAACTTGTTGATGAAGTACTCAAAATGTTTGCCATAAAATATTTGTAAACTGTGACATCGGGGTTTCGGTTTTCATCCTACGAAATTCTTATATTAAACAAAAACGGTATGGAAAACCGTGGAATTGTAAATAATTCTTTTACACATTTGTTCAAAATATTACGAGAACTAGGCAGGAAGAGATGACAACATAACACAAGCTTGATACGCATTGTTCTTAAATGAGCGTAGAAATTTGTGCAACTCAAAGTGCTTTTTCATTTATATTTTTGTCCCCTTCAATTTATCAGGCTGGTAAAGTAAAGAGGATGCAGTAAGCTAGAGTATGTTGTCCGTGTGATGAATCAGTAAACCAAGTGAAAGTTTGTCAGCACTAAAACCGCAATGCGCTACATTCATAATATATATACTTATACTGGTTGACATGTTTGTACAAATAACTGGCTGATCACGTATTAGCTGATTCGCGCAGTAATGTCTAATATGAAGAAGCCACAGTAGGAATAGAATGGTGTAAGCTTTTTGGATGGAATGCTGAAAATCGATTGCTTATATAAATTAATGCAGATGTGAGATAAATAAATAGCTAAATTTGTTAACTGAAACTTTTTTGTATTCGTTTTCCATTTGTAAGTTAATATCTAAAATATGGTATACATCCACAACGTATCTGTAAACCAATGACGACTTGGAGCGACATCCATTTAAGAATACGTCAGGACGGATAATTCAAATCGTTCACAATTTTATTAGAAATGAAAGAAAATGACGGTTTCTCACTTTGTTCGTTGGCTGATTTATATTTTGGATTTGGGTGGTAGTTAGTTATGTGTGCAATTGTTTCGTTTTGCACATACAAAAATGTCACTACTTACCAATGTGAACTCCGTGAGAAATCCTCAGCATCTACGTCACAACTAATATATTTTGACTTTGCAGCCAAGGTCAGTCTGACTTTAGGAAAGTGACTAGTTGGTATGCGAATACTTTCAACGAGCCATGTACAAGATGAAATTGGAATATAAGAACTTCATTTTGGCTACCACTAAAGCAATACAAAGTGTTTGGGAGGACCTTTAAATTATTGACAGCTGGGAGAAAACGATATTTACTATGGAAGCTTGTGTCTAAACTATGTATGTGCAAAGGATTCACGCAAACCATTATCCCACATTCAAAGTTGTATATTTCGGTTAGAACGTGCTTATCTTGCACAAGAAACGTCCACTCAAAGAAGATCACAAAGTTATGTAACAATTTTTGTAGCAAAATGGAAAACAAATATTTAGGAAGTACGTCAGCTAAAGCAGCACATACCATTTCTCTCGGTATGCACGAAGGTTACATGATGAGCGTACTACGCTAGGTCGATCAGACAAACAAAATACTTTGTTCTACTTGAATCTGATCTGGAAAACTGACACAGAATTTTTTTTCATTATGTTTTGTTTTCGTAAGCGGTACTGAGGGTGAAGTTTCGACACTAGATTCTTGTCACGGAGCTACCATAATTTTTGTGGCAATGCATGATGAATGGTGAGCCATTAAGATGTTTTATAAAATATCGTTTACTGGAATTGTTTTTGAGTGGTTTGGTACACCGAAATGAGCGAGGCAAGTGCCTTTTACATTGTTGTCAGAAATACCCTGCCATGCAATTTCCTTTGCAAATTTTATATAAGGGGGTTAATTAAATTGTTTTACATTGGGAAATATATTTTTAATGCTACATTTTCCGTGTAAATGGTTTTAGCGCTGATATAGATATCTTGCCTTTACATACCTATATTGGTACACACGGGAAATAATTCTCGACCATCTTGTCGACATTGAATATATGTAATATCAAGGTTCAAAGTCTGTTCCAATCATCAACCATTTCATTGCTCCGGAAAGCGCTTCTCGTTTGTCGAGTTCAATTTGATGAAAACCAAAAGCTGTACATAATTTGACATGATATTGATTACTCTTTTGATTCTACATACACACAGGTATGCTCAAATTAATGTTTTAACTTTGAGGTTTGGCAGCAGTAGATAACATTAGTGTCTACGGAACGCCAACGATTTATGTTGATAATTGGTATTCATGTTTTAGCATATTTTTTCACCTTTCATTAGGTTACGGTGAATTTGTGGAAAGTGGTTATGTAAGAAATGAGAGTAGTATATTTATTTTGGAAACATGAGGTGGTTAATGTGGAGGAAATAAATTCTTTTGGACATTACTACGGGGAATAATGGAATCGAGAAGTGAGGTGGTTAATAAACAAACAAGTATAAATAACAGCCTTAATTTTCAATGCTTCAATTTGTTTGCCATTAATATTTCATCAAACAAACATGCTGTGTGTATTTAATTTCATTTTAGATATATGCGTCATTGTAATACAAAACTTGTGCTTATGTAGCTTTAGCGATATTCGGTTTCTACAAGGCTACGACGTAGTACTTATGGATATGCACACATCCTCCCTCACAGTATTTTACTGTTTTAAATATTTGTTTGCTTTCTATTCCGCTAATGCTAGCTTGTTACATATTCGTGGTTTTAGCTAAA
The DNA here is from genome assembly GCA_027743765.1 of Coecobrya sp. COE2. Lineage (NCBI taxonomy): Eukaryota > Metazoa > Arthropoda > Collembola > Entomobryomorpha > Entomobryidae > Coecobrya > Coecobrya sp. COE2. The sequence goes on from JAHZMV010000645.1 coordinate 5,434, forward strand.
TAGCAGTTTGAACCACTTTTACAGGTAGTGGCTGAGGAAGCCAATCTTGACCAAAGTGAGTGGGGAAAGAACAGGAGCATGGGAATTGCATTAATGCGGTGTAGTTTCAAAACTTGTAGATGCGGTATCAGACATGGAAAACATGCTAGGATGCGCGGCTGGCATCCGGAGAAAATTTTGGGGCCGGAAAAAAAATTTTCTCCGACACAGAAAATTAAACTTTTAATTGGGTTTATGAGAAATTTTTCAGTCAGAAAATTGTCCAAGGCATTTCAATAAAGGTTATTCTGTGATGTTATCTCCGAGAAAATAATTTGAGATTTTATCACCGAGAGAAATTTTTCGATTTTTCTCCCGGAGAAAATGCTATTTTTGTCTTCGGCAGAAAATGCTAGCTTGTCTCTCGGAGAAATGGAGCTAATAATGTTCGGAAAAGGTTTAAAAGCATTTTCACTACTTTAGAACTCTCTATACGAAGATATAAGACATATTTTTGTCGGAGAAATTTTTTATTTCATCCGGAGAAAATTTGTCATGGTTTCCATGTCTGTGCGGTATTCAAAATGTTTGCATTGAACCATTTGTAAACCGAGGCATTGCGGTTTCAAGTTTTATCCTACGCAATTTCGATATTAAACAAACACAGTGTAATTTAAAAAAAAGCTTTCACATATGGTTTAATAATACAACGACAACGAAAAATAGTTGCGATGACAAGATTACACAAGAGTGGATATTTCATTGTCCTAACCGTCAGACACCGCGATATCAACGTCAATTAACCACATCATGCTCGAATTGCGTTACATAAAATGTCAGAGGGGACACAACTCGTCGGAATAATTTTCTTTCTCATAAATGATTGCTATGAGATGGAAAATGGAAACCGAAAATCAAACATTTTGCCACTACCACTAACATTGTTTTTGTTTATCCGTAGGGTCGAAATAACTATTCTGAAGAAAAACTGTATTTTGAAAACCGGCGAATAAAATATTGATTTGAATATATACAGCATTCTAAGTTATAAACATTACATACGTAATGCTGTACAATCTAATATTCTGTAAATACTCAAGGTTGTTTGTCGTAACAGCTTGTCTGAAGAGTTTTGTTTATTGATGAATAATTTGGAATAATTCCTTGTAAATAAAAATAAGAGAGCAATCAGAAAAATTAGACCGTTCCATGTTAGAGGTATGATATGAAGCAATTCATGGTATTGGAGGTAATGGATTACTTGTGTTTGATACTATCACTACGTTTTCGGTTCCTCAATGACAATTTCCAGACCAGTAATCCTAAATGCCTTGTAATTGTTTATTATAAGTTCAGTTATGGAAGTTAATTTTTTGGCAAGCAAATATATAGCATGTCTCAACAGGGAAACCAATCTCATACCATCCATGTTTCAATCATAAGCTCTGTGTTGGATGCTATTTGGAGACAGAGACAGCATTCCCCTCAAGGATGGTTAATGGCTTTAAATTAAAGCCTTTGCTTATATTTTACAAATGTACCCAATTTGTAGTCAAGGGCGAAACAAAAGGAATGTTATTTTTATTTAAATGAGAACAAGCCTTAGGGAGAAATAAAAACCTAACTTGGTCACAAGTGAAATGGTATCTAACCTTTCTGCTTTTTATGGTAAACGAAGAGATACAAATTAAAATATCATTCTGCATTTACATGATACTTTCTGCAATGCAATGCATCATACAAAGTTACAATTTCAATGTCAAGTTAAATGGTCTGAAGGTTAATGTAGTCTGAGGGACGACAGACGACACGTAATATACAAATTCAGCTTGCCTTGTTGACGTTTCACATTTCGACTAACAGACACTCTGTGGATCAACATAAGGTTGATCCGCAGACTTAACCTGACATACAACTGAAAAGTTCTATATTCTTGAGAAAGTAGCTTTTCACTTCTTTGTGCAAAAACGTCGTGAAACGCCGAAAATTTTTTAACGAGTATGCTATGTAGAAAACCATTATCTATTTCCTATTATTTCTTCATTCATCCAAGTGCAACGGTTTTGCCAATCGTATGTTATACTAAGGACAACTTATCCCTACATGGGTCTGCATAGGAGGAATTTCGGTTTTTGTGCCCCGATGGAGAATATGTGTCAATCTTAAATGAGACTATGTTCAAAAAAATTGTTTTGCATAGAAACATTGCTTAGATTTATTAGTAAAAACATCACTGCCACTTCCTGTGAAACAGCCCTAGGATATACATTAAATACATAAATGCGAAGAAAAACATGTATGAATAAAATGACCTTATATAATCAGTGTAACCGTTTTGATTCAGGATGATGGAGAAACTATTTTTAGAAATTTCTGTGATCTCATATACAGAACAAATTGCTCAATTTAAAACAACGCGGTTCACCTCAAACTACATTTTCATTCATGAGCTAGATATCTTGAATATGTTTCTAAGAATGCTGTATTCGTCAAACATGACCTAATATTTTTGGTTATTTTAATATCTTGTCTGCCACATCTACTTTTCCTTTGCTGTAATTCAATATCTTCTTTTATTAAAATTGAAACCCATACAAATGTAACGCTTGGTATGTAATTCGAGCCTTAAGTCGTCCGTTCTCACTTACGTGTTATTGCAATACTTAAATGTAAGTTTCTAGCCGATACAGATAATTGTGTAATGGTTTGATAGCTGGATCCAATTCTCGATTCTGGAGGTGTTCCATAACTATACCTAATACTGTAGCTCCCCAATTGACATTGAAGGTCATAAGCCACCAACTCGTCAAATAACTTGACACTCCGTTAAACATTTCTCACTTTGCCTTGAAATATTATCTTTATTTTAATGGGCATTTCCCTGACGAACGTATATGTGAACTATATGGCTCTACAATAGTTTTCGTAGATAATATGTATTTATAAAACATATAATATAAAGTGTCGTGTGTCTTTAATTCGTTATGTTTTCATAACCTGGAAAATCGGTCAAAGGCATTTCAAAAGTCCCTCAATCGAGACATTCTTTTGAGGATTCTCAAGACTCTTGTCACGTCTTTACTTTCTTACGCCTCCAATTAATATGGTATAATGGTTCCACCTCTGTGTAAAACAGCTAGAGACCATGTTTCCAATGAACTCGTTGTATTATAATTATATCTGACAATAAATTGACATTGAACATCTTGGCAATGGCAATGAAAGCAATATGTAGAATATTGTCATGTGAGCGCTGATTATGAGAATAATAAATTATGGGTTGCGACTTACGTTGTAATACTTTACAAAATGATTTTCGAATAACATGAAAAACATTTCTTTTGCCAGTTTTTGCTACTTCCAGATATTTTTCAAGTTAATTTTTGCTGCCACATACTTCCCTCGGGTTATCCCTTAGTATGAAAAGATGACGTGAAAATACATAGAAATTATTCAGTCATGTTCATCACCACTAAATACTAATATTGGATACAACGTATACTTCTGGTGCTGGCATTTTCGAAGATACATTTTCCTGATTTATTTATAACCTCATAGGATATTACAAGAAAGCACGATTCTAAGCTACCTGGCCGGATATTTGATACGCCAGCCCTAGGACACCGGTGGGTGCATCTAACAAGTTAGTTAGTATTGGAAATGTGTAAGCTTCTTACAAATCCCCCGGGAGATTCTCATGTGAAACTGTGCTTACATTTTTCTTTGAAAAATATTACAAAGATATGTTGTGAAGTTTTGGTTAGATAACAATGAGACAAATTTCTCATTTATCCCTCTGCTTGTGATCTTTCTTGCGTACTTCCTTAACATCAAGAAGGATGCATCTATCTACCCACTTAACAAAATCTTGTAATATAGCTTATAACGGAACTTAATAAATATAAGGCTTTAGAATACCAAAATAAACAAATTATTAAAGAACCAGCCAGTTATATCTGAAAAGGTGTCTGCGTAATAACCAAATACAACTAAGTAGGGTTAGAGAATAGCTCACAAAAAAATATTCGAATGACAAAGTAAAAATGTCTCAAATTTAAAGTAGACGTCTGGGAAATATAATAAATGTTAAAATACTGACATCTTGTGAACGTTTCTAAGTCTTTCTTGACGGATAATTTAATGTAAACGCTTAAAACTTCAGCATGTTGAGGATTATTTCCTGGAAAAGGAACCTATTTTCTTCGCTTTATTTAGCAGTCGTTAAATTTATAATTACACAATTGAATAGGTGCTGCTCTCTTTGAATCAACCTTTCCTCATGACTTCATTCCACAAGTGAGCAATAATTTTCATTCATGTGGTTTAAATTGTAAAAGGAATTTCATCGGTGATCAAACCAAATCACACACTTTGCATCCGCTTGACTGGCCGAATATAGTTGAGTATTTCACTTCACATGTTCGAAAAACTTTTTAAAGTATGTTCATGCGTAATATTGAACATGGTTTATTTATTACTGTTTTATTCTTTAAAATCATGACGCAGTCGACTTAGGAGTTTTAATAAGAAATCGATCTAGCGATTACTGCAAAGTATATAAGGGAAACTAAAAGGAAAAGCAATTTCATCAATCGATTTAAAAGAAACATCCAACAATGAAAACTGCTGAAGTGAAATAAACTGAAATGAGATTTTATGTAACCTACGGAATATGTACAGCTATCTCATTGTATCATCGGTTCCAAGGGCACATAATAAATTCTCGGATAACATGAAAAGCATTGGTATTTTTATAGAGCCTATTTAATGGTTTACAAAATTGATGTGATAAACTATTTAACTTCATATACCAATCATTTTGCAGGTGTGCTTGTAGCAACGTTTTATATGTAATATAATTTACCTTTACTTGCAATATCTATCTTTCCATTTTCTAAATGTAACAAAGCCGAAGATGCTCACGAATACTGGATAAGCCAAAGCTATTGGGTTAGTTTAAAAAAACATACAGCAATTCTTTCACTAAAGTCTTCTCTTCATGCATATTCAAGTAGTTATAATTATCAACGTCCTGAGCAATATGGTAGATGAATAAAACGATAATTTCTGGCACCTACATGGGACAACAGCATTACCATTTATATCGTAAGCTTTTCTTTGAAAACTAAATTTGCATAATCGTTTTGTTTGAAAGCCTAATTACTTAAAATACTTCATTTGCTTTGATCGTGATTGTAAATTAAATGGGCATGCTTCTTGCTGCTGAAAAGCTTGATAAAATGGAAGCACGAGGTAGGATGGTCTCTGGTTTTACATTCCAAGTAATCTCGTAATCTTCAAATCAAGTTAGGAATATCTTATTCATGATTTCCATTTCTATGTGCCGTCAGACTACATTATCAATAAAAGCTTTCAACGTCAAAAATGGTAACATCCATCATCTCACCGAATGCGCCAGAACAGGCTACCATATTTGGAGGAGCAACTCGTATTATCAGTAACGAAAACAACACAATTCCTATGCAATTGTTGCAATGAAGAATTTCTTATTAACCCATTCCATCTCAAAGAAGGCATTGACCTAAAATGCCCTACTATTTGTATAATAAGCACGGTATGAGAAACAATAAAAAACATTTATAGGATTGAGTCATAACGAATTTATTTTTCAAAACAACGAAACAAATCTATAAAACAGTACCTTATATTTATTACGTTTGCGTGGGCAAAATTAGAGCTTCAAAGTGAAAGAAATTCATCACTGTTGTTAGAAGTAATGTTAGTACATTAGTGAACAAATTTCTTGGTGTTAAGTGAAAGTAAGTATCAGAATGGGGACCCACATAGTGAACCCTTTCATCAAATTATGGAAGTAGGTGGGAGAGACTAGTCAAAGGATTTCCATAAAAGTACTAAAATATGTGAGTAACTCTCAATACCTCTAGAAATAATGCCATAGTTGCAAAAAGTCTCACAATTGTCTAGGTTTTCCAAAGTTATGTTGAAAGTTGTAATTGGATTATCTGATTTCAATATCAAATAACTGTAAAAATTATACGTCGCCTTCGTGATTGTACGAGGTTGAATGAACAGTGGACTTCAGTCAAGATGTTACATAGTAATCTTGATTTTACTTCAGAAAAAAGGCTGGCTTTGGATTTTCATGAAGACATCCTACAAGAAGATGTAATTCTGTC
>JAHZMV010000646.1:0-27575 GCA_027743765.1 Coecobrya sp. COE2
GTCATCATGATCGTCCTAGTGTGTGAGTGTGGAGGAACTAGGAAAGAAGTAAGTTTTCGAAAGATGAACGTAGTCTGTAGCAAAGAGTATGAGTTGCTTACATTTTATCGTCCTTTAAGGCAATTCCTTTTTAAATCTTTTTTTCGAGTCTTTCTTACCAGCTACAAAATGTGGAGCCAGCTATATTGCCGTAGAATTTGTGTGGAGGAGCTCCTTTGTGCTTACATGAACCAAGTTATAGCCAAAAAGGCAGATATACAAAAGCAAGAAAATCTTTTACTCTTCCTTACCTGGCCTGCCTGCTTGACAATGCTTATTTACAATTAACACTGTACATGTACGCTATAACCATTAAACTGCTGTACACATGATTGCCTATAACTTTGAACATGATTTTATTTTACTACACCACCACAGAAAACTCTATACATTTTCAAGCATAAGTAAATAGCTCGTAGTAAGAAAAGGTGGACAAATAAAATACTTTTATACGCCACAACTTCGACTAGACAGAGCAACCTAAATGTGTTAACATCGAAAGTTGAAATTTTGACGAAAGCTTCCCTCTTCTATTTAATAGGATTTTAGTAGTTCATTGCGTAGTAGTAGTTGGTTGGTATGTTGTAATATTTTCTCCTTAAAAGTCATCTCTACAAAATCCCTAGTCAAAATTCCAAGAACGACGTGCGTGCCCCTTTATATTCTTCTTCTTACCTGTTTTACGGTAGTTTAATAGTTTAGAAGAGAGAACGAAAGCCTCTAAGGAAAGCGAGATATATCTACCCAAAGAAGAAATTCTCAAAGATACTGATGATGCGTTTTAATATGCGTGTATTTATCTAGGCAGTCACGCAACTTATCTTACTCAGGAGGAGATCCCACCACTCATCTGGAAAGGTGAAAAAGAGAGAAACTTCTGGTTATAATAAAGTAGTGCTGAAGCTCCACCCTCTCGTCACCACTATCATGCAGATGACATTATCTTACAGTAACAGCAACCCTTATCTTCTGGTTGATTCGCATGCATAACAAATATACAGAGAAGGAGAGAGAGAGCGTACTATTTTCCTGTTTTTGATTTTGTCTTCCTATTTCGCTGTATGCATAAAAACAAGCAAGACGCATAACCGTATCGTTTCGCCGTAGTAAAGTTGTGTTCGTCTCGTGGCGTAGAAGATTCAAAAGAAGAAATGACACCAGACTGTTAACAACAACATGCTATGATAACAGGGAATTCTTTTTATGTAGATATTCTCATTTTTAAAGCATAAAAATCTTTACCACTTCTCATATAATACATATATTTGCATGCCAATTTCATCATCATCTTTTCCTACTTACTCATAAGCCAGCCGTCGTAGACTTAATAAATATTACACGACATTACCTATGCATATTTTTTGTAACTAGTTACATGAAAACGAATTGTTTTGATGGACTATTCAGGACAATGGTTTTGGCGATGGTATATAGTCATGTCGGCACAGCCAAAGTGTGAAAATATGCCAATATAATGTGCGCAAGTGATATTATAGGAGAGTAACCTTGGCTGAAGAAGCGCTGCGGCAGCAAGGGAGAATAATTTTTACACGGTACAGCTTGCTCTTTATATTGGGCCCAATGTAAAACTCTTACCTTTTGTTGTTGATGGAGCAGCAAAGACTTTTTTGTTGTTATCCACACAGGTTAATTAATGCCTTTGCCGTGAAGGTAGACAGGTATGACGATGACTATAGGTATATTGCTTATTATACAATCAACAGGTATCCCAGGTGTGTGGATCCGTGATCATGTACGAGTATGCACGTTTATGTATTCTGACCACTGAACGATTTAAACTGGCAGTGATATAGGTACACACGTTACTTGTACTTGTATTTGATATTTTACATTGTTGTTGCAGTAAGCATTGTTGTGAAGCAGCAATAGTGGTGGATGGCATTTGTGTGGACTATAGTAATAATCGTATTTAGTAAAAAGAAGAGTGACTGCGAGTACAACTCCAGAGAAGGGTCGACTCCTCGCTCTCAAAAATCTCTGTTGTGGAAAGGTATGCGTCTTACCTGTTCATATATGTATGTTGCTGCACATTGTATTATTTTGATTTCGTCTCTTCTCACCCTCTCTGTCGACAATAATCATATACAAATGCGCACATGAAAAATTGTGAAAAATAATATTACATACCTGTACATATAAATATGTATGCATCTTTATGCATTGGATTAGGATTTGTTTGTAGTTGCTCTGTAATATGACTGTACACAGGTAAATTGTAGGATAGGGACAACGGTGGCGAGCGTTGCAAAGTATGAGATGCGATACCTTTCCCAACAATCAGAATTTCAGTATCCAGTAAACAGTGGTCAGGTAATCATCAAAATGATCATTGTCAATTTTTACTACTTGATCATCATGATGACGGTTGTTTTTACAACGCAACCTGCATAAATTAGCATTACCTGAGCCAGAAGTGAATTTCAGCAGTAATTATTAGCAACTTGAAAATATATTTTGTTAAGTAACGTTGCATATGAAGTAGTTATTGAACTGTTAAATGCACTCAGGTGCTCGGATAGCAGAGGCACTTAGCATCATCACATAATAAGCATTTAGTGAGTGTCCGTGTAAAATTTTGTTTCTGTGATGTTGAAAATGCTGATATTTGATGACTACGAGCATCATACGTTTATTTATTCATCGTAAGTGCCTTTACTGATAACAGTTTAGTTCTGTTTACAAATGACTTTTTACACAATGTTTGATTTTGAAAAAAAACTACGTAAAGATTGTATTTGAATTTGTGTGACGTGACATGTAAGTATTATTAGATATGACTAGATATCAAAAACAGTGTCATCGTTAACATTATCGCTGCTACCATGAAATGAGCAGCTCTACAATATTACTATATGCATTGCCTTGGATGGTCGATAAAGTGAGCACTGAATGGAGATAGCATCCCCTTAAACCTGCGCAGAATCACGTCACGACTGTTTAAATTGAATTGGATTGATTATATGATAACAGTCAACTCAACAAATACAACACGTGTGAACAACATGATAAGCTATAATAAAAGGGTGGCACTTTTCAGATAACAATAATTTTGGAATAGAATCATAGTGTTGTTGGATGGAGCATCTGAAAGCATTTGGCCACTTATGGGAACAAAAGGCAAGGCCAAAGGCTCCATTTAAATTCCCTGCATCGATTTCTCTAAGGGTCCTACATAGGAACACTGTTTGAACCTTATCGGCCCTTCTTGTATGCAGGTTCAAAGGCTTTGAGTAAACTGGTCATGCACCGGAATACCCGAGGAAGTATAATATTCAAAGTTGAAGATATTGTCATTGATCATATCACAGAGCTATGTAGTTGTCAGAAGAATGGTGAAAGGGAAAGATAATATAAAGCAAATATTTTGTTTTTTTCACCAATTTTCTTCCAGTGCTACTACAACATCACATAACCAACACACAGTTGAAAAGTGTGTTCCAGTGAAGTGGAGAGTAAATAGATAGATAAATAGATAGAGTGCGCCATTTTTGTTTGTATGTCCAGGGATTTAACCATAACATTTGAATTATCAGTTAGGCATATACATAGTTTCCTTTTTCCACAGAATTAAATAGGTGATAACGTACTGTTGGTTGAAATTTTAAGCTGTTGCTTTTTGCTCTTGATAAGAAGGCGTGAATTTGTAAATGATCTTTCCCTTTGATATGATTTGTTATGCTTACATACATACAACCGTACCAATAGTGGATGTCGCCGTATGCAGAAGTAGTTGTGTGTAATTTGTAAAATGATAAACTTAACTTGTGGAAGTTGAAAAGGGGAAGAAAGAGATGATGGAAGGCAATCAATGCCAAGAAGTGTTATGGCTATCTGTACCAATGGAGTCATCTTGACACTTGATAAGAAAATGGAAAAGTATATATACCGAAGGGATAAAAAAACTAATCAAAGACTGATAAAGACACAAGTGAAGACGCTGCTATGCTTCTCCAGCCAGAAGAGCTTATGTAGACAAGGAAGAAAATAAAAATATTATGAAAACAAGAGTCAAAGTGTCAGGATCGGAGTCTTTTGATGGTGACACAACATAGTGTTCCACCAAAGAGCCTGTCTACAGTATTGAGTATATATGTGTCGAGTTAGTCGCCGTCATTATCGCCACTAAAATACTTTGTTGCTTGACAAAAGGCCATCGTAAAATCACGTTCTTGGAAGAATTTGTTTAGTCTCAAAGTGCAATGCAGATTTCATGCATTATCGCCACTAAAATACTTTGTTGCTTGACAAAAGGCCATCGTAAAATCACGTTCTTGGAAGAATTTGTTTAGTCTCAAAGTGCAATGCAGATTTCATGTTAACGATATATTAAGATTTTAATAATAAACGAAATTATGCCATCACAGTGGTGGTAATGGAACAGTAAGTTAACGAAAAAGCCACGCACAATCTCAGTTTATATCACCCACCCACCACGATTATATACGCTCCCAAAACTAAATCATCATTTTTTACAAAATCTTCTGCGTTATTCTAAAGTTCCAACGTGGTAACAATGTGCTTCATCCTCCTTCACCACGACGTTCGTCAAGGGCAGCAGGAGTTGAAGTCGCAATCGCAATCAAAACTGTGTCAAATTATTGCACGCTTGCGCAGCAGCCGCAATCACTGTGATTATTTTAGTGTATGAGATGAATGTGTCCCGTTCTTGTTAAATCAAGGAGACCTTCAAGCGTCACAAGATGAAGGTCTTGGGAAGAAGACAAATCCTTTGGATGACTGTGATGAGGATTTCCTCATGTTTGGTGCTACTCGTGTATATTTGTGCATTCCTAATTACCGCAGCCTCGGCTGCAACTCCGGGTTCTTCATTTACTGGAATTAGCGTCAGTAGACCGAAGGCATCTGCCCCGGAAGTATACCGCTCCGCTAAAAGTGAGAACTTGCATCATTATACTTACAACTTTCTGACTTAATTATTTTTCTCTCGTAAAAAGCCACAGGTAGTTGTGTAGAAAGAGGGTATATATATAAGAAAGTTGGTTGTTGCAGGATAAAAACACATTTTGACATACATATTTTTGTTTACGTGCACATACACAAACTTTTCAAGCAACAACGGATGAAGGACTACATGTGTGCATCCTTTAACATTCATTCTATATACATCTTTGCATCTGCTCCATTTTACATAGCTAATATATTATATAGAGCATTATTTACCATTGTAGCATTTTACTATACTATTACCTTGTGCAAACCCATACAAAGATCTTCTGTGTAAAATAGAACACGATCATCGTGTGCTGCACAGGAAATAGGAAGCAAGTGTTCCTTCTTTTTCATATAGTATGCCTGCATGTTTTGAATGAAATGTATGGCTCGACTGGTAGTTTCTTTTTTCTTACCTACCTACCGTGTGACCAAAAAAGTGCTCCTTATCTTTCATTCATCCCACTCATTCATTTTTAGCTAGTCCCATTAAATTTATTAATATATTCCTCCCCTTCATCTGCTTCTGCTGTTATGTTGGTTATGGTGGAGAGCCTTTTCCTGAAAAAAAATTGTCTGCGATGACAGGAACATAAGTGAAGCAGGTCAAAAAACATGTGCGCTTTATGTATGCATGCGGAAATCCCAGTGAGTACGAGTGAGCTTCTTTGCTCATCTGTGCTGTTGCATGAATGAAGTTCCCGGATTTTCCCACGGAACTTCTTTGCTATCGGGATGCTGTAACAGGAACCTACTTTTTTACCTTTCTCTCACATCACACACAAAAACAAGAAGCAAACAAAATGAGCTGTCATACATAGAGTACAGAAGGGAAAAAGATGAGATTGTTTCACAAATTATTCATGCAGTTACTTTGCTTCGTCATTAGTCAAGAAAGCTGTAAGCATGAATTAATTACGAACTTGTGAAAAGACAGTTTGATATGAAATTCTGATTTCAAATTTTTTATATAATTTCTAGATCAATGTAACGTCACTGGAATAATAATATTTTTCATGCTGCAAACATATTATTGGGAAGAAAGGAGAAATACATAAAAGTTGTATAAAATGTTATTTGAGTTTTGTAAACAGGAATCTCGTGTGCAAGAAACATTCTGCAATATTTTATTTAGCTGCTTATACTGGACATTCTTGATTTAGGAGCCTTTTCCACATAGGTATACGTACATGCACAATGTCTCAAAGAATCAATTCTTTATATTCGCTCTCATCTCTGTGAGGCATGTTGGACTTGCAACGAAACAAGTAAAAAGGCCCTCCATCTCATCTCTCGTTTTTTCCCGTATACCCATGTCTCATATTTTTTCTTATAACTTTTATTCCTCCACTGCATTCCTTTGATAATGAGCCAGTCATGCGGCATTACTTTACACACAACACGGGGAACCAGTTGTGAAGAAGCCCTGGGGCTTTTACTTGTTGCTTTATAGTGAATACTGTGAATAGTGACTAACTGAGCGAGTGAAGAAAAAAAAGTTGAAAAGGCTCAGAGAGACTCTTGCTTTGCTACTACCTACTTACCTACCACCAATTCCATCTTGGATCACAGTTTCTTCTGTGTTGCGTACATTGTCTACTGTAGATATACACACTAGGGATTTTATTATTATTATTATTATTATTATGCATCATCATGTTCATGTTCCCTGAAATGATTGTAAAAATGATGAGGTATGAACTGATCATCGTTCCCAGTCCCAGTAAAATACTACAGTGGTGATGATATGTTCATCGTGATTCTCCACTTTCATCAGAATATTATAAAAAGGAAAGAAATTAATGGGATCATGACGTATATTCAAAATTTTCTCTGAATCCGGGTCTATTTATTTAATAATAGTGTGGAAAACTGCAAGGATACATGTGTACATTTTTGCGCGAAAAAATTCCTGGAATTGGCTGGAATTGAAATAGAGAAATATTAATAATTATCTACATTTTTCTGATTTCATTACATAACCAATTCTTATATAATTTGGTACCTTTTTGTAATAAATGCATTCTGAACTTGAACTCTGTTGGAGATTTCAACAAGAAGAGTATTCATTAATGAAAACTTAAAGATGCTTATGCAACATTATATGGGTTTTGGTGAGTTGGTATTGCGTAACTGGCATTAGTGGTTATAGTGACATAAAAATAACCTGACCGAGAGTATCTACTACACGGTGTGTTTTTACCTTCAACCATTTAGATGCATGCATCATCAGATCAGGTAAACTACAAATAGCTTTTATGACTTGATTGTTTTTGCTGCTGTTGTGGTGTTTGTTGTTTGCCATCTTGTTGACAAATTTGGTACCTTTTTGTAATAAATGCATTCTGAACTTGAACTCTGCTGGAGATTTCAACAAGAAGAGTATTCATTAATGAAAACTTAAAGATGCTTATGCAACATTATATGGGTTTTGGTGAGTTGGTATTGCATAACTGGCATTAGTGGTTATAATGACATAAAAATAACCTGAGCGAGAGTATCTGCTATACGGTGCGTTTTTACCTTCAACCTTTTAGATGCATGCATCATCAGATCAGGTAAACTACAAATAGCTTTTATGACTTGATTGTTTTTGCTGCTGTTGTGGTGTTTGTTGTTTGCCATCTTGTTGACACTGAACCACGATTTCCCGGATTTAAGTACTTTCAAGTCCTTGAGGTCTCTTTTAAAAGACCATTAGAGAGCATTATGAGCAGGTGACGCTATACCACTAGATAAAGGATTTTAATGGGAGTGTTCAGTTCAATATTTGTTGGCTTTCTTCCTGCATTTCTGCTACTGTGCTACTGTAAGTCGTTGTGTTTTCAAAAAAATCTCTTATGAGATTTTAACGAGAGATGATCACTTTTGTTTGTTACGTAGCTTTTAAACAAGCTTCCTTAATGAAGATAGAAGCATTTGGTTGTACAGTCGCATTTTTTTTATTCTTGATGGTATAGCCTCTTCATCTTCAGTCATTTACTCAAATAGGAGATAAGGAACGGCATTTTATTTATTTGATAATATTAGCTCATTAAGCTAGTACGAATTTGAGTGGGATATATGGAGATGAAGTGTTCGTAGAGTACATACATGCACATAATATTTCATGACTCATGAAAGGGACTTGAGAGAGGAACCCTCATTTCTTCGTATTTGCGTTTAAATCACGTTTCTCATCATCAAATGGGACGACAGGGCAAACGAATATCTACAAATTAGAAACACTAGTTCCCTTCCCTTTTTTGTGCATTTGAAGATTGTGGTGCTGATGTGAAGGGAAGCAGGAAATGAGAGAAGGATATAAAAATTTGAGTTGGCGACACTTGGAGAAGGAACGGGATATGATAAAAAGGAGGCATACGGGTTCTAAAAATAAAATGTAATGTAGGCACGCATGATTTTACTTTGAAAACAAAATTTTGTCCACAGATTATAGAATTAGAAAGTTGATATATTTGTGCATAATAATATAGTTTTGCATAGTAGTACTACGACAATCTAAAAGAACAATAAATTCTAAGCCTTTGAATGGAAACCAATCAAGACCTCTTTTTAAGACCAAGAACATAGATGCATCCAAAAATGGAGTCAAGTGCAATAAATTGAATAGCGTTGTTACTGCTGATTGATTCTGTATATGGGTAAAAGGAAGGGTGATGAGATGGGTTGGTTTTTGGGATACAAGGAAGAGTTTTATGCACAAGATTGGTATGATGATGATGCAATGTAAGGCATTCTTTCCAGCAAAATTATATCTTTTAAGATAGACAGATATCCTCTAAAATAGGTAGTCGTAGTGCTCAAATGTATGATTTTTTCCTCTTTCCGTCTCTTTATTATTGTTAAACTCTGTCCACGTGTCATTTCAACGAGGTTCCGAGGACAAAACATCGTCCTATTATCACCGCCACATGTCCTCCGAATGGAGTTGCCTGTCGTCTCTGTGTGTGCTATCATCATCAGTAGAGCTACTTAAGTAGAGAACAATTGAGTGATTTTCGCCGTGTGTCACCACCACAGAGATTGAAAACTGATTGGTTTTTAAAATCCACTCACTCCTTTTTTGTCAAATAAAAGTGAAACAAAACAAAAATGTGACAAAAGTTATTAAGTACGTACACGAGCGAAACGAGTTACTTTGCCAGAGCTCATCATTATCATCATCAAATTATGCATACTGCGTGGTTAACTTGACAAACTTGCAGATATTCATATATGTACCTAGACTATTTGTGTGTACTCGGCCATTTGCGTGTTATACCGAATACATGTCTACATTCCTTCACTTCATTCCCAACAATTCAAATCAATGCGGACCATGTATCCTTTATTTTGCTAATGATGATAAGTCGAAGAATACAGAAAATAAGGAAATTGGTATATAGGAAAACCGAAAAGGAGGAAGAAAAGCTCATAAACAACATTTACTCTTCCCTTTTATTATGCCTTTTAAAGGAAATCTCATTTGAATATTTTCCAGTCTGTCAATACATACTTATCAATGCGGTGGTACTGGTGTACGTAATCTGAGAAACTGATCAGTAGAAATATGCCATGTAACAATGTAACACACGTACACTTGCTCTTGTTTTTTCTTCAAATTTCCAATACAGTAACATCATCGAGTCATATAATGAATACACATACCTATTCCATGTAAATAACTTTGTGAGATAGAAAACTGCAGTGCTTTTTTGGTCACTATCAGTTAAGTCTATTTCCCATTGTTACGTGCGAGTTAGTTGCACCCACCTTTCACTTTACGTCGACATAATAAACAAGATAGAGATCAATTGTATCATTAAATCGTACATTATTAATGTACCTTTTAAATGATGATGGCACATCTTAACTTTCGTTTAATCACAAATAAATTGCATTATATTTTACAGTGATAAGGAAAGCGAGTTGACGTTGGCGTATTAGAGCATTAAATCAAAGCTTTACCGTAAAAATGCTGATAAGCTTTGTACATAATTTTGCTGTGGAAATAATCGAGAAGCAATAGGCAGTTGTTTGTATGTACTGGTACTGTATGTAAGAATTAAACTGTTGTTTGTGACGTTCTTGGGCAGAGGCTGTCAGGCTGTTGATGACTCTTAAAAGGAAGATGCATATCAATTGTTTTGAAATGTGCAGATGATGATGTCAATTTAGAACCTCTATAAATGTATTTTGCTACGTGGGATTTAACGACTACTTCTTGTGTCGTTATAACTAAAGTGGTGGTGGAGACGACCGTATAATTTGAGCAATAAAGGAAATTAATTGGATTATGTAGAAAATGACACACATTTTTTATGTCTCAGGCAGGAGGGAGCAAGATGTGAGAGCAAAGAAGGAAACTTGTGCTGTGTGCATTTGTATATATGTCTATTTTTATTGTTTACCATTACGTAAGCAATAAATGTGTGGTGGTGGAGGCTTATAAAAAATGTTTGTTATTATTATTGTCTGCTGTATTCACCACATTAGTTTGCCTCAACAGATTGTTTATATCACCGTAAAAAAGTGTGGTCATTAGTATTCTCCCACCTCTTCTCTTCTCCTCTCATCATAACATGTATACTTCTAACTCGATTGCATTTCCATTTTTTGACCACCCACGCCTTGAAAATAATCACAAATGAATCAATAACAGCACATTATTCAGGATCGTCCCTACCCAGCTCATTGGCATAATGACATGATTTATCGGCTCTACCAGTTAGAAGTGTGCATTCCCTCCTAAAATGTGGTTGTAGAGCCATGCCGTGTGTGTGTGCGTGTGTAAAAATACACAAACGCCATAATGATGAGTTTTTAACGTATACATACATGAACTATTGTTGCATCTCAATAAACACATCATTGCGAATACTTATTTTCTTGTATTGTTGTTTTGATATTAGTACTTATTTAGGCTTGAAAATCATATTAGCTGATTGCTATTTAACAGCACACGAAGAACACATAAAGTGTAAAAGAATGATTTTTTATTGATATCCATTTTCAGGTTTGCAAATTCAAATGCAATTTTAAAATCATTATTTAACTTGCTACTTGTTATTGAATCATGTTATTGAAATGAATTTTGTATGGATAGGTTTCTTGTAGCACTTGCCGTTTCACGACTTGCCCAGTTGATTTTTCAGCTTCTTTTCAGATTTGGCTAGACTCGGATAAAAGTAATGTAAAAAGCAAGCATGGAATGAACAGAGATCTAGAGATCTGGTAATGAGTGCAACTGGCAAACAGTTTGTGTAATGGTTATGGCTGTGTTAACGATTTTATGAATAATCATACAATGGCTTCGTGTATATGTGTGTAGGTAGATATGCAGTAATCAAGTAACCGTAGAAGGTCTTTAAAATGCACGCGGTATCTCACACGTAAAAGATAATTATGTAAAGCGCCTTCCTTAATTTTATGCTAAATACGGAAGGTCGATTTTTCGTCTGTTGTTGTCTGTTATTACTTTAGTGTTAGGATATGCTTGAAATAGCATCATTATCTAAGTTATCCGCATGCCGCAGTGTGACGTGTTAAAAAGATACGTTTAGTTTCTGCTATGTATACAGTGTAGAATTCGTATTACAATTACTTATACAATGCAATGTACACAGTATCATCTTTGCTCATAGCTAAAATGCCAAACTAATATCGCCAATCACCATTTATGCTACTTTAATAGTAAACTACTAAACTGCAAATACCTATCATTATAGTAAATAAACATCCAGTGCTTATAGGCTCAAATGGTGTACGGTTCTAAGTTCAAAACACTTTTGCTAGCCTGGACCCTAGTTCCAATTCTTTAGTTCCAAAAACTTTAGCTCAACCCCCTCTCTAGATCGAAATGGACGCTAGTTCAACCCGGAATTTACTTCAAACCGGATTTTAGGTCAAGTCATAAGTTACTTTCAAATCGTCGCAGCAATGCTGGACTATGTATTGCAATAATGATTTGATCATTTATGCAATACAATATCTATACATTCTGCGCATTCAAGATAAGCATAAACGAAGATTATTGTATTTAACAGATTGATTGAGTTGAGTATGCTTCCATATGAATTTGATTAGGGTTCCTGTTGTGATGCAGGTGCATCCACCTATATATGGTAACCACAGTTGAATTACGAATATGGCTGTAGGTATTAAATGCAATCAGATCTAGCCGTCTAAAACGCTTACCTACAGATACTGATCTGTACCCAAACCTAATATTCTTTTGCCATCAATATTGCTTTATGTTACTAAATCCTCATTCTTACCACCAACATTTACTTCTAAAATTAACCCAAAAGTACTTACCCCTGACTTTAACCCTCATTTGTGAAGTTGCTCATCAGGGGTATTCAAAGTATACCCCTCATACCTCAAAGTTTGTCTCATTTATTAGCCCTGCTCAAAAGCAAGCCTAAGTTCAGTGGTAACAAATTTATACACTACAGTGAGCACTCCATTCGTTTTATGGGTGCTATGTATGCATCTCAACGGATGGGCATAATATTAAAATGATAATATTAACTTGAAGGGAAATTTCTATTAACCAAAATGGGACTCTGATCAATTTTCACTGATCAAGCATTGTGCCAAATGGACAAAGATATCTTAAGGAAAGGTCAAAAGTGCATATTTTGCACAATTTTAGTAACCCTTAGCTCACCAATTTGCCTTAAGGCAACAGAGATACATATTTATATACACAAATTCATCACCAATTGAAATAAAATATTTGTAGAAAAATGCTTTTGAACTAAACTACTGGTTGATAAAAAATCCGTTTTGAACTAAAAAAGGGTTTGATCTAAAAGTTTTGGAACACCAATCTTTGGGCCAAAATGTCGATGGAACTAAAGAATTGGAGCTTCAGTCCTAGGGTCGGCTCAAATATCATGACTATCATTTAACATTGTAGCCCAAAGTTCAATACTTTTTAAACTGATGACGAGGTAAAACTGTGCATTTTAAAATGCAATGTACACAGTATCATCTTTGCTCATAGCTAAAATGCCAAACTAATATCGCCAATCACCATTTATGCTACTTTAATAGTAAACTACTAAACTGCAAATACCTATCATTATAGTAGTAAACATCCAGTGCTTATAGGCTCAAATATCATGACTATCATTTAACATTGTAGCCCAAAGTTCAATACTTTTTAAACTGATGACGAGGTAAAACTGTGCATTTTATAGACACTCGCTGCTTGGTGCTCATGATGGCGCTGATTGGGAAAGCGGTTATCCAATTTCACTGTTGACAGTTATGAATGTTTCACAATTTATTGGAGCACATCATCGTCCTCAGCACCACCAACACCGCCAAACAGTAATAAACCATATTGCAGAGGATGTAATAATGCTCTTACAAATAATGCCCCGTAGAAAGATCACTTGCCAAAAATGGAAACCTTTCATCATCATCATTTAAGTCCACAAAAAGTATTGAATGTTTGCAACTAGACAAGAGGAGCATCATTTGCCATGAATGATCATATAGCGTTACAGCTTTTATGAGAACACACCAAATATTTTAAAGCATAAAAGGTCTTCATTTTTTACTCGGAATTATTACGAATTTATTAAGCCTTGTATGCGCTGCATCACTTAAATTTCTTGACCTTCGGCTTGCATTGCAATAAGCAATTGAGAAAATGGCAGTTTATTATACAAAATAAAATATTATATTTTGGAAACATAATCCTTTCTTTCGGCTCTCTCCCCACCTTAAATAATGCATAGACAGATAGAGACAAATACGCACACACGACGACGTTTTTTGCAGCAGCAGCCTACATACAACATAGTATTTAGAATGCTGGTCCATGAAAACCAGCCGTAGTGAAAAACTTTTCATTTTTTTCTGCTTTTTTGTGATATGGTTGGTGGTGGTGATGATGATCTGACCAGAATTATAATTTGTTGTGTACCTAGTGTTATATACAACTACTTTATTTATTTGTTGTTGTAAAAGACTTTCTGACAAAAAACCCCATCACCCAACACGATCACATATTTATACGCTTTGTGAAACAAGTAAAGGTCAAAGACGTGAATTCAAAATAGTGCATCTAATAAAAAGGAAAAAATATCTTTTGGCATTTACTTACATATAAATGGTAATAAAAAGGTGACCATAAACTAAACAATTTCTGTTGATGATATCATCTAAAAGGGAAAATCATTTTTGGTGGATTGGATAAATGGATAATACTCCTGCCACCACTTGATCTTATATCGATGATGTGCCTAGTGCCTACTACTACTGCTGATGTATTGAAAAAACGAGAGGAGAGCTATTATTATTACTACATACTACATTATATTAACATCATCATCACAGTAAAAAATAAAGATCATCATAAGATGTGAATGAGAACACTATTGTGAATGTTTTTACACTAATTTGCATATATATCTTATGAGTAGTTCTTCGATCATCATCATCATCATTCAACTTGACATTGGTTTTTGGTCGTGTCATGTTTTCTTGGGATGATGAGCGTTTGCTTGTCATGCGATTGGAGAGAAACGAGGAATTTGCCAATTTTTTCCTTCACGGAACCTATCATTTTTATGCACTCATTCAACTACATTATCTATCTATCTTTTTTCCATTCTCTCAAATTGGAAACTAGCATTATAATATGGAAAATAATCTATTGAACATGAAATAATTTCGAGGCATATTATTACCAAAATTGCTCAACTATTGATTAGCTATGTTATTGTATATATACGTAGTATACAAGCATGACGAGGTAGTAATAAGAAGACCTTTTGATTGTGAACTTATAAAAAAGAAGTAGTTGGACCGAGAAGCTATTTTTCCACACTACGGACAATAACAAGTAAAGGGTATTTCTGGAAACATTCAATCGACATTTTTAAAGAAAACATACAATGAATTCATTATACTCGTGTTATGTAAAATGGGTGATTACTGATTATGATTACAATGTCGGCCATAAGGATAATACAGATTTATTCCACCAACGCAAAAAAAGGAATACAAGATACATATAGAAGCAAATTCCAGAAAATGAATGAATTTTTACTTACTTGGTGGCTGGAAATATTCCATTCTAGTGTGAAGCTTTCTTAAGCTGTCTGTTATAGAATTAGGATGGTTTGTTAACTCAGATTGTTGCGTAATTGTAACTAGAAAACAAGATACAAAGCTATTCATCTGTGGTGTTTTACCTTTTAACACATACTCAAATTTTATGCTGTCTGTTAGCCATCCGCCTAAGTCCGACCGACCACTTTTGTAGAAATCATCATCATTGTAATACGCAGACACAGTGAATAATTTATGCTCATCAAGTGGTACACCTGCAAACAAATTGAGCATTAATTAGCATGCATATAAGCTTGCCGACCCTTTTTCGTTCCATTCCAAGGAGATGGATCCGCCAAAAATGTACATGTGTGCTTTGGCCGTGAATGAATTCCAGACCACAAGATTAGCTTATTCAATTTACGCAATGAAAAGGTCTGACATTCTTTCATTCTCGGAAATTTTTAAACGTACAATTAGTCATTTTCGCATAATAAGTATTTACATATTGTATGATTTCCTTTACATTTATTTTCTGAATTCTGGATCTGTATTTTAATTTTTCATTCGTCAACAGTCCGGTTACTGGAAAAAGCGATTTTTTATGTTTAGAATTGCCATTCACCGTAGCACGTACGTGTAGATGATTTATTGTATTAGATTATTACATATGACCTAACTAGTCTTACAATATTTAAGGTCAATTAATCTTTTGGTGTGATGATTAGCAGCAAACTACAAGCCAAAAGGAAAATCTGCGTGGATGATCCTGTTTTGAGCATCTTTGTGCTATATTATGTAGGTATGTAGAAATAATTTTGCCATACTATTATTGGCAGTGACGGCGACAACCAAATTTGTTCAGTTGGTGGGTCCGGATTTAAAACAAAAAATCATACAAGAATATTATATTTAATATGTAGGATGAATCAGATTTTAAAGATTTAAACCAGCCACAGCCAACACAAAAGCATTCTAGCTCATTCCCTTCTGTTATAAATCTATAAACTATTGTAATGCTTGAACCACTTTGGTAATTAAAATAATATCAATATTTAAATTGTTCGTGACTTGACAAGTTAACGAATATATTTGTTGGCAGCATCAGTTGGTATTAGCCAAGAAAAAATATATATACCTAAGATCCGTCTTTCGAATTGGCTAATTCTTCGTTTCTAATTGATATGCACATAATATTTCCTTGTTTGTTTGTGTACGCATAGCTTGCTGTTAAAATGCGAGCGAGAACGACACAGTAGAAGAGCATGTTTGCTGACTAAAATATGGAATAATAATTACAATAAAACAGAGATTGAGTTGACGACTACGACGATCGACGACATCAAATCAACAATCAAGTTGTAGTCCTATCAAAATACTGGTTGACTTCGAATGGAATGTAACCTTGCCCTGTAAAAAATCGTTGAACTTGTACTTGAGGAAAAAAAATACAAGTGGAAGTAGAGATTGAGAAATGAGGAGAGACAATGCACAAATGTGATACAAAGCGCTATTATTACAAATGGCAATGATACACATAATATTCCTATAGATTCTATAACACATTTTTGTTGTTCTTATTATGAATACGAATTACTTGACTAAAGTCATGTATACCTATACAGCCGATTTTTTTGTAGTTGCCGACTATGACATGATAGCATGTATGAAGATGATGCTTGTTGGTTGCAACTGTGCATCTTGAATTATAATTTATGGTGATGTGATATTTGGCTGCTATTCAAAAAAGAACAGGTAGCAGAGCAAGAAGAGTAAGAAAGAATGAGAGAAAGATCTTATCATCGCTAGGCCGGTCAAACGGGCATTGTTATATTGTTATTGTATTGTAGCTAAAGATGTTATGCATGGATATTGCAATTGCTCGTGCTATGCATTAAAATCCATAATAATAGAGATAAGTAGTAGTACGCAATGCACGCATTAACGAATCTAATATGAACATTCGAGGATTTTGGTAGCGATTTTTCTAATTTTGCTATCAATGACATAAAACTGATAGGTGCCAAAGTGAAAGACACTTTTTCGCTATGTATTAGTGTCAATTTCCCAAATATATGNGTAGCGATTTTTCTTAATTTTGCTATCAATGACATAAAACTGATAGGTGCCAAAGTGAAAGACACTTTTTCGCTATGTATTAGTGTCAATTTCCCAAATATATGTATGACTTGAGGATAATTAAAAACCAATGATTATTTATGCCACAAATTGGTTATGAAGAGGCATGTCACTCGGGACCTTTTTCTTCTTACATGGTCATCATTACACAGGGACGCTTAACAACTTTATTATCATCACGTTCGTCAGTAGCTGACAGAATAAAGCAAGTGAAGGAGCCAAATCAGTTTCATTTTTTGGCAACTTTTCTCTAAAAAAATCTCACTATAATCAAGAAAAAAGAATGATTAGAATACAAGTGTGCAATACACGACGACATCGAAGGATAAAAAAAGTTGAAATGTGTGCAATAATACCGGCTTAAGTATCTAGTCCTGGTATTTAGCAATAACAACAGGATGCGGATATAGTATGCTTTTATCTCTTTTTTCTAATCATGATATTAGTGTCAACAAATGACTAAAATCAGAACTGCTGCTGTTGTTGATCATAATACCATCAAGCTATCAGATCAGATACACAACAACTTNGCAATAATACCGGCTTAAGTATCTAGTCCTGGTATTTAGCAATAACAACAGGATGCGGATATAGTATGCTTTTATCTCTTTTTTCTAATCATGATATTAGTGTCAACAAATGACTAAAATCAGAACTGCTGCTGTTGTTGATCATAATACCATCAAGCTATCAGATCAGATACACAACAACTTTACCATATCAGTAGCACGAGATGATGATGACGCTGCGAAGTTAAAATGACGCCAAGACAAGACGCTTGTGAATGTTAACAGCGTGCGTAGTTACATACATACAGCACGAGTATATTGATTTGGTATTGATAACCTGTTATTGTGCCAAATTTGCATGGGGTATATGATTAAAAGTCAGGTTTTCATTGTTTTTCTATGCAAAAGTAAAAAAATAAAAGCAGAGTACTAAAAAGACTGCTGGTTCAGTTGTGTAGCAGGCAGGACTACTTTTAGTACATAAAAATGAACAATAACAATAATAATCAGTGGGCAGGGACTTAACTTTCAGTTAAGTATGAGATACTGATTGAGACTTTCCACTTCGGTTAAGTCTTCTTTTTTTACTTTTTTTTGAATAACCTTGAAGATACTGGTTTTTACAAGAAAGAGGAATGAACTAGGTTAAAATGAGTTAGTACTTCCGCTTCAGCAAAACATTTTTGGTTTTTGGTCTCATTCCATGCAAAGCAATGCAGAATAGATTATTTTATTACTCTGTCCAGCAATTTTTCAAATTGTAAAGATGTAAGATGTAGATTGCCCCACGTGCTCTCATGTATGTATTAACCTGTGTAGTATCTTCAAAAGAGAGGAACCAACTTTATCAGAAGAAGCCCACATGGCAGCTAGTGTAAAGCTTAGAGCGATGTCGGAGAATGAAACGAATTTATATTTGTTTTAATTATAAATTTATATTTTAGTACTGAAAATGAATGCAAATTAAAGTAATATATTATTATGAAGTATCAAACTACTTCATTTTCGAGCCTCTACCACCATCTCATCAACAATGCTGCTGCTCCCAGAGATGAAACAAATCACATGTGATGTATTGCACTTTTCTACACATATGCCATCATGCCTACACACACACATTCAAATACTATTATAACGTGAGCGCTATATCAAAACCTTTTGGAGACTTTTTAGCATAAATTTTTCTGATTTTATACTAATCACACACGATACCTGCTCACTTATATGCATGAGCAATTAATCCGACGTTGTTTACGATATCCTTTTATAAAAAGTCATAGATTTATTACCTGACGCACATTTCACCTTACCTTGTCTTCATCTTGTACACTTTTTTTTCTATCTCAAATGAATATAAGCAAAACTTGTATTTTGATCATGAGGGCATATTGTACACAATCTTTTCTGTAAATGCGGCTCTTGGTCGTACTACAAAGTGGTGGTAGAGGATATGCGTGTTCATTCGTTGTTTTGCTACATAGCGATTGCTTAGAACAAGCTTTGGCAAAACCTTAATCCATGTGTTCATGCATCTAATCAAATCAAGATTTTTATATTTATTGTTGTATTTTCTACAATCAAAAATTTTATCATGAATAATTGAGTATCCATCATGTTACGGTGATATAAGCGCATCCTCGGAGAGATATCATAAGATAAGGAGAAAAACTACCGCTGAGAAATTCACATTAAATGATTTTGCACCTACAACAACAGCAATATTGCGTTTTATCTCTCTTGGGGTTTGCTTCTCCTCCACACAATTTCTTACTGTAACTATTTAACCATCTACCACCACCATCGTCATACCACATGGCTATTAGATTCGATCATTTGGTAATGTATATATTTTTTTGATGTATGGATTCACCTTTAGGTTGTAAACGACAAACGGAATAATATAGTGGTTTTTTCTCAAGGTGCACTTGCATAAGTAATCTCTGTACACATCTACACAATCCTCTTCTCTCTCTCTCTACTAACTATAAAATGGTTTTGGAATAAAAAAATGGTGAAATGATAATACGCACACAACACATTATTATTGTTATTATTGTCTAGGAGGAGAAAGAAGCAGCAAAGTTGTCATAAAAATTGTGGTCAACTTTATATTCGCTTGTGTAGCTGTATGTTGTTTTATTCTACATGGAAGAAAGAGAGGTACTACATCGAAATATCATTTTTTCGTGGGTGGTCCACTTGTACTTGTGTGATGCCTGTATATTAGCATCATTCTCATCGTCGTCATCATCATTGCCCGTCTTTTTACGATTATTTTGCTATATTGTTTTGAATTTTTGTTTACTGACAAAGGAGACAGAATACTACTACACGAGATATTATAGAAAATAGCGCACAGACTGTCTGTGTGTGTGAAGGCAAACTGAGTTCATTTCTTTCTTCTCAGAAGATTTACTTGTTCATTTTTCCCTTTTGCTTTCTGGTCAAGCTTCAGGCTTTGTATTTAAATGTGTACATTATGGCATATGAATTGGAGCTCATGGTGTTTCGATCGTCTCTATGTCCTCTTGCTCAAGAATTTTTTAAGGGAAGATATTTTTTTGATGAAGATAATATATAGGCAATAATAATATATTAATAGAAATCAACCAGTCCAAAGCTTCGTCTTCTTTTGTAATGCCATGTAGTATCATCGGCTTCTCTGACTTGTTGCAATAATTTTGCTGGGGCATCCATAACTGATTCAGATACTTATTTTTGATCATGATGATCCCATAATCCCATATATAACAGGTATTCCTTCTTCTTGACTTCTTTGCTGGCCATAATTTTGTAGTGAGGTATAAAAAACGTATCACAAGTTTATTTGATGTTTTATGTCCATATCGACCTACACACACACGTTGCACACATGTTGCTGTACTGGTGTTTTTTACAATACGTGAAAGGCGATGATGAGGATGATGATATCATTTTCTAAAGTTGATCGCATTCCTTACTGTTTTTGTTGGAGTTATAAAGACAAATGGATAATTTTACAAGTTAAATACCTTTGTTGCTTGTGTGAGCTTACTATTTACAAACATGGTGCCATGCAAAGATCATCACTACCGCTTGTTTATTTATACGTATGTATGTATATAGCCAGCTCATCTAGGTGCATCATCTTTGTCGTGTGTGCGTTATCCAATTGTAGCTCCTTGGCAAACATTTGTAGTTTGTACACCATAAAAATAATCATGTCTTTGATCTTGACGGGAAAATGTCAATACATGCGCCATGTCAATTTAAGTTAGTTTAAAATATGTTCGCTTAGTTTACTATATATAACACTGATATTGGTTTGTTTTCACTCATTCACGAAAAAAGCTTTTACTCAGGGCGTTCGTTCCTTGATACTCAATATTGACAGCTTTTATGATTATTCATTGGTGCACATTCTTTGACTTTCCTTAAAAGAAAATAGGAAGTAATTCCCATTTTCTACTGGGATTTCCCATTCCGTTCATTTTATGCTTCAATTATGTTAGCAGACCGCGATTTATTCTTTTTAATATTATAGATTAATAAAACTAGGTAACTAAAACCATAATTGGAATGCACCAGCAAATGCCAATGCCATTATTTTAAATCGACGGCATCTTCTGAAAAGGCGTCAAAAGACAAAACGCTTATGAGTAGTGAGGAAAGGAATTTCTATCTCATATTTTAACGCATATATATTACTCCCATGAAACAAAAAGTGCCAAAAAATGATCTGCTGCATTAACAAATATATTGCTTTCTTGTGGTAAACGCTGTAATGGAGATAAAATATAATGTGTAATAATAATAAAAAGTAAAAACAAAGGGACGAAAGAACAAAAATGAATCTCTCGGTTCCCTTCCTTCACCATCATCACCACTCTCTTAAAAATGCCTCATGTTGAGATCATCTATCTCGTCGTCATCACTCTCTTAAAGTTAAAGCTATATATGAATTTAAAAAGCAGAGTAAGTACGAGAGGAGAAGTAGCTGAAACAACAGAGATTTTTTATCATTTGGAGTTTTTAACCTAACAGGTATACCTAATGTGTACATTATACATGTGCTTATGTAGTGAATATACTATACTATTATGTGTGTACGTGTGTGTAAGAGCAATATAGGTAGTAGTAGTAGTATTGGCTGTTAACCACCTCGAGGCAAGGAAGATTTGAAGACCTGAGCTGGTCTCTTCATTTTTTGATGATTGTTGGCCACAAGAAGAAGAAGTCGACTAGTGGAAAAAACTTGGATAAAAAACGGTGGAATGCCATCGCATCTCTCTTCTCTTCTTCTTCTTTTGTCCATCTAACATTTTCGCTCTTTTTACCTGTTGTTATGCTCTTCTCTTCTTCATCTTCAATCTTGTTGAGCACATTTTTTGTCCTTGGAGTAGTCGTAGCGGTGTAAGTAAGTATATACATATTCCAACAAAGCATTATAGGCTGAATAGGTGTACATTTTTATGTACCAAGGCAGACAAACTTTTATAATAATATGCAGCGTGTATATTGTATATACACACACCTTATGTGTTTGCATGAGTACTCATCAGCATCATCAATAACAACATGATGCTTTGTGATGCAAGTGGTTTTTACCTGTTGACTGGTTCAAAAGATTGAGTAGAGGGATCTGTGATGCAAACCACTACTCTTTTCAGTCTTCCATTTTGCATTGATTTTGTCGAGAAACGGCAGCAGCAATAACGAAAGTATACAGCTCTGAGAGATGACGATGATGAGAAAAAACACGACTAACAATAAGGGTAAAATAGTTCCATGATAATAATAATAAGCTCTTTCAGTCTTCTTCGGTCGGAGTGTGATAATGCCAAAGTATTGCATTGATGATCATCGTCCTTTTCTTATTCGCTTTTGTTCCCTCCTTGCCATCGCATCTCTCAAAGTCCTTTTTTACCTAATGCACTCTGCATTGCTTTATGAGGATGACGACGACGGACCAGATGAAGTAAAATGGGAGTCTCTCTTGGTCGTCTTGATGAGCATGTCGTTAATTAACATACCAGGTACTTATGTACACGAGTTGTCATACATGTGTGCACGCCGTTGTTGTACGTTGCTGCTTATAGGGCATTATTATATTATGTGATATTGTTTTTGGTGGTGGTGATGCGCAACTTTGGTCGTCCTCTCATCCTCCAAAACAGCACCAAGAAGATGATGGTCATCATCACGGTTAAATGTCTGAACAGCAGAAGAAGCAACAGCAGCAGTAGTAGTCGTTAGTAATACAATATCCCATAATAATCCTTTTATCCAAGATGAATAATGCGCTCCTTACTTTTCTGTGAAGTATTCACAAATAAACGCTATGTATGTATATGTTGATCATGAACACTATTATGATTATTAATAATATGGTGACTAGACAATTCATTACCTATTGTTTTAGCACATATTTTTAAAAAATCACTATACTTGGTCAGTCCGCTCCCGCTGCTGTTGAATTGTCTCGCTCCACCGGAAAACAACAGAGCACAACTTTGTAGGCGTTTACACAACAAAACGCACTAAAAGAACCTGACTTTGATTAAATAAAAGAAAAATGTTATGTCTAAATCCTTGTCTGTTTCTAGTCATGAATTTAATATTATGCTATGTAATTTTTCTAAGGAAAATACAGATTGCCTTTTCACAAGTAAATCAGCAAAAATTCAAAATCATTTCAATCGTCGTGATGAACATTTTTCATCTCGTTTACATACATTTGTAGACGAAAAAAAATTGACAGTAGGAGAAAATGCTTTTTAGAAAAGTCGTTCCGAATAAAATGTTTTTGCTGTCTTTTGCAACGTGCTTCACAACAGACAGACTCACATCAACAGACATTTGTATAATATTTTGGTTGAACTGGCCTTTAAAAATATGCATTTTTCCTTTTTTTATGTCTGTCGTGTTTCTCTACTGCAGAGATGATGAGAACATTGAAAAATATAAAATTGCTTGTATGACATGACAGCACTTTTTTCTTTCTCTCTCCTCGTCCGTCTCCTCCATCTTAAGTTTTTAACGATTAGTACAAGAGGGAGACGAAACGAAGGAAAAGCAGTATGAAAAATACTTAAACAAAAATGTTCTTCTTGAAACATTAAATACATCGCAAAAGTAATCATGAGTCTGAGGAATTTCGGAGGAGGTGGTACAAAATGAACACACGTTTGTTGTAGTAGTTGTTAATGTGTTCCTATTCAGAATATTACATTCTTATATACCTACACACCTAATGCCGGATAGGTACTCAGTCAGTTAGTCAAGTCAGCATTCATGTCATACTCATGACGATGATGAGAAGAAAGGCTTCATCACTAGAGATATATATTAACGTCGAAGGAACTTGCATTTAAAATGTAGTAATGTGCAGGGGTTTATTGGTCTCGTATTCATTTTTTTGTTCCGAACGAAGAAGAACCTCATAGAAAACACATCTCTTTTCTCTCTTCTGCTGGCTCTGCTATGAGTTGTGAGACTTGAGTAGGTTTTTTCTCTCTCATTGGTGCCATATCATCATCATCAATAATAATAATAGTAAAAAAAAGAATGCATAGCCGAAGAGTAGAAGCATTATATAAATATAAGTGCAACACAACAGCACACAGCACCGCCCGAAAATACACACAAGTACTTAAAAACTCTTTTATTGTGAAAGAAACGAGAGACTTTGAGTAATGCAAAGAGAATATAAAACGCTGACTGCGCCGCTTGCTGCTCTCAGGAGCACATAGCACACAACAATTTAGAAAAAAATAATATATAAAACAGCATGTCACTTTGCAATAATAATGTGTGTTACCTAAATTTTATTATTAAGTATTTTTTATATTATAGATTTATGAAAGCGTTTAGCAAATGAGTTTTGGATGGAATTATATTGCGGCAATAATCATCATATAGCCAGCTTGACTTTTAAAGAAATAGCGAGAGATGTCAAATCGGTTGTATGTAAAAAAAACTTAAACGGTTTGCGTTTTGTCTCTGTGTGAATGCAAGCGGTATGTATGTGCAAGAGCACATTTACAGATTTTTTTTGATGAGAAATATTTTGTAAAGAAGAAGTAGTCAAATCATCCTTTTTCTTGTTGGTCATGCTGTACGAAAAAGGAAATGTGTTTGGTCGGTTTCACCATGAAAAACTCAAGAGAGCTAAAAGGTGGTATGTATGGATTTGCTCATAAAAGGAAATGAATGTCCATTAAAGATGCACCGTTTCAGTTGGGGTTAAAGGAGAAGTAGTGGAAGCAGTTAATAATAATAGTAATAATAACAACATTGTGACAAACGAAAGGAACAGGAGAAGAATAGGACATTAAAATGTGGAAAGAAATTATAATAGCGAGTGAGTAGAGGAATTCCTTCGTTTTTGTATAAACTGACGGTACAATGTAAATCCATCATTTTAATTATGATAGAGCGATGGAACAGAAGACAACTTTTTTATATGAATTTTATGAAAAAATTCTTCCCTCTTTTTACATCATGATAAATGAGTGACAGGGGGTAGCAACTGACAAGTAACAGTTGTCCACCTGAATTTCAAAGGGGGATGAACCGTTTGTTGATGATTTTTTAGTTTTATAAATCATTGATGAAAAGCAGTGTTGAAAATGTGGTTCATAATATAATCATGATAAGATGTGAAGATGTAGAAATTATTTTATATTCCTTCCACCGGATGACAACTGAAAACATTTTCTCGTATAACAACTTTATGATATAAACATACTACTGTACTTATGCATATTAGCCTGTACCAGGGAAATGGTTATATACTTTTAATCTCTTCTTCCGGTACAATGAGGATGAAAAACCAAAAAAATGTCACTGAGAGCAGTAGTAATGTCGTGCATGGGTTTTTTACTGGCTATTAGATTGAAACCAGAAGCCTTTTCTATTCAGTAAGTAGAGAAGGAAAACATTTCGACGAGTTTCAAAGTGATCATCATTTCTTTTCATTTTGACATTGGCACACGACACATTATATTGGTTATTAAATCAGAGGACGAGCGTATCCTGTACAGGAGCAGGAAATGTAACATATGCGGCTTGATACTTGCAATTGACCCCGGAGAAAGCGTAAAAGTGTTGACGTTACTAGATGACTAGACGTTACATGTTATATGCCTAGTTTAAATAATTCCTTCTTGATCATAAAAATCTTATGCATCTTTGTTTTTTTTATTATTTTCAGTGTATCTGTCAGTTATTTAAAATTCCCCTTCCCCTGAATCCAATGTCAGAAATAAATGGCGTTTTCACGCATGTATGAAATTTACAAGCAGCAACGTTTAATTTTAAAATGTATGCATTTTTTAGATGTGTTAAATGGAAATGTTGGAATCTTCAACAATTACAACCTGTGCCATGTCAAAACAATCAATTGGGATGAGATAATCAGTGGAATAAACTCCAGATACGTATACGTTTACAATTTCACCCAGCCTGAACGGGAATGCCCACCCTGTGACCCCAGTTGTGAGGCTGGATGTTGGGGTGAAGGTTGGTATATCATTAATTTTACCAACAGAATTTTTAATCATTGCTACCTATAATGATAGACATTGATTTGCATTACATGGTTTTCTTCTAATCAGGTTCACATAACTGCCAAAAGTTTTCAAAAATTAACTGCAGTCCTCAATGCCATGAGGGTCGTTGTTACGGACATCAACCTAGGCAGTGCTGTCATCTTTCCTGCGCAGGGGGCTGTACTGGACCCAAAAAGAGTGATTGCTTGGTATGTGCTAAAAAGTCATGTAAAACAAACATCGCTTTTTATGTCATTGTTTTTTTCTTCATCTTTCTTCACTAGAAACTTGTTGTAGTATTGGTAAAGCACATAAATTTTCACGTGATTTATTTTTACTGCAAGCCATTAAAATTAGATGAATACACTTGACGGTGGTGATTACCTGAAAGAATGCAGTATTTCTACTCGAGTGCTTCTGCCGTGTACCGCTTGTTTCGTTATGAATCTAGATTACATGCTGATGATGATATTTTTGTTGGTTTTTTGACAGGCATGTAAAAAGTTTTACGATGATGGCGAGTGTAAAGATGAATGCCCATCTCTTGTGATTTACAATCCGAATACGTACCTCTCCGAAAGGAATCCTGCTGGCAAGTACGCATATGGAGCAACTTGTGAGTATATGGCAATCATTACTAAATACATACAAGATGGGTCATTTTTGTTTGTGTCATATGCAAAAAGTTTATCACACGGTAAGAGATTAAAATTTTTTATTCTAAAAAAAGTTTTTTTTTATTCTTAGGTGTGAAAACATGTCCGGACCATTTGTTAAGAGATGCAGGAGCAGGAGCTTGTGTCAGGCAGTGCCCTCGTGATAAAGAGGTACACATGGGAATTTCAATACAACTATGATTTCATAGCGCATTTTTGATTGCTTGAAAAATTTCAGTGTGTTACATGATTATGTAATTATTTTTCAAACTCATGTTGGGAATAATGATCATTTCAGGCAAGAGACGGGGAATGCGTCCCTTGCAACGGTCCATGCCGTAAAAAGTGCCAGGGTCCTAACAACGCCATAATTCATTCAGGGAACATTGAAAGTTTTCGAAACTGCACGATAATTGAAGGGAACATTGCAATACTGGAGACGTCCTTCAACGGTTTTCAAGAGGTTCACCAAAATTTCACATTTGGCGATAGATACGCCCCAATGGATCCCAGCAAACTAGAAGTGTTCAGTACGCTCAAGGAAGTTACGGGTTACATCAACATTCAAGCAACACACCCCAACTTCACCAACCTTACATGCTTCAGGTCATTTGCATAATAACTCACACACTTTTACCCTCATCTACTTAATTACTGTTTTCGCATTTGAGAACTTG
>JAHZMV010000648.1:0-17492 GCA_027743765.1 Coecobrya sp. COE2
TGTTTCAGCAATGATCGTGTCAGTGACCGCTGGGACATCATAAATTCCAAGTTCATGAAAACTGACCAAAATGAATTATGATCTGTTACAAGAATTTTGTCGTCTTGCAAGAAACAAAGATGAATATAATAACAGGGTTAAACCTGTAATTCCAGTAGCAAAGGTCAGTTTCCCAGTGGCATTTTTGGTGCTCCCGGGAATACGTAGAACCTCTTTGATTACTTAACCATACGTCGTAGCCAGCATCAGCCATTATTAACGCTACATCAATATTTCCAGGATCACAATCATGTCATCATGACAAATAAATCCACACAACATCTATATTTTTTATATTCAAAATTCTTACGTAAGCTCCTATCGTGTGGATGGAGAAGCCACCATTCTGATGATCCTACTAATCCATGGTTAAAATAGATGGGATGACGTCTTTTACCTTTCTCATTCTTTTTCCAATTTGGAGAATCGGTAATTCTGAAGGCGGTCAGAATGTGCTGGTCGTCTGTTAATATCTTATATTCTTTATAAGAATAGCCATTTCTCTCAAGAACTTCCGGCTAAAATTATTGAATAAAACAAAAAAGTATAAAGTCTTCACAATAATTGCAATTGGAAATATTTCCTACATTAAACTTACTGTTGTTTTATATTGATCTGGATGGGATTCATTCAAATTCAAACTTTCAAACAGTCGACTTTTACAATCTTCGTATTCCGATATCAAGGTTTCTGTAGGCGCAGGTCCGAATGGAAAGCAAATGTGCTTTGAATTTCGACTATCTTCAGAGGAACTATTAGAAGGCAATAATTTAGTAAATGTAATATTGGCCAGGGAATAGTCTTTCGTGTGTTTACTGCGCAATGTGAATGATTCATTTTTGCTAATGTTATTGTCAGTAATTGTCTGTTCCGGACTGAACCCAAAAATTGTGACAATAAAATTAACAATGCACAGATTCAAACGGTTAAGTAGCATATTAATATTTCGTAGAAAATTGGGGTAAAGATAATCACGACGAAGGAAAAACAAATGGCGAAATTGTTAACTTGTAATGTATGTAATTAGTTTTAAAACCTATTGCTTTATATTGAATAAGAAAAACTCAAATTTAAACTTCATGGACAAAGTCATACTGTAAGTCATTTCTTTGATTTTGGAGAAAAGACGAGAGGCAATAAGTCAAGCTAAGGAATTTTTATGATCACTATCACAAAATTGTCTGCTAGAATAGAATAGATAGTGAGATTAAATGAACAATTGCCATTTGATTCCACAAAGAGACACGTAATGCAACATGCTACCTAACGTCATATATGACGTTATGTAAATTGTTTACGTAATTTGTCGGCACACTTTGGAAAGTCAAAGATTACTGGGAACGAAGACATATTATGATTAGAACGAAAGATTTGTCATATCCACTTCCACATATACAAAAGAGAATTTGTGGCAAGGTTTACATTTCACGTTGTGTGCGCCTGTTTGTAATAGAATTTTAGGGATATTTCTGAATCATGCATGTTTCCAAGGTTGCTTATCGTTGAGGTGGCTTCATGAAAATCAGTGGACGGAAATGTAACTCGTGAGGGTCGAAATTCTAAGCATTCTTTGTCAACGCATATAAGGTTTTTAAATTTTGCATTGCATAGTCAGTGTAAATGATAAAATGCGAAGCATTGTTTTACTAAAGGTCCCTGGCCATATGTAAATTCGTACAGATTATTTAGTTGTTGGCTTACCAGGTTTATTCAGCGTTGTTTAATATTAGAAAACTAATTTGTGATAACATTTCTTATGCAAATAATATATGTATTATGAAACTTAAATATATGGTACGACAGAATTTTCCATTTATTCTAGGAATCAACAAGAGGACAAGTATTAGTACTCATTTGTAACGTTTTTAATTTAGTTATAAATAATTAAATGTAGAGGTAGTTAGGTATATTATATGTATTGCAGGAAAGAAAGTGAAACGGTATCATCTTACTCAACCAGGAGACATTTAAAGTTCCTATTTTCATATAATCCTATATAAAATAGTTATACAAAAAATATAATCAAATCAGCAGCAGCAGCCCAAAAAATAAGCAAGTGAAAATCTTCGAAATCATAAGAATCGAGTGAAATTTGCGTCCATGGTCCAGGATTTTATATGTCTATTTTATTTCGTCAACCGTCACAGGTTTTGAAGTATTTCCCATTTCGGTTACATTACCGGGCAGTTTCTAGTTATAAATAAATCTCTTTGCAAATCAGACACCTTAATAATCAATAATATTATCATAATCAATCATTAATCATACCGATCCTTTTAATTTGTACTTTTTCATATCTTTCAAAACCAGGTTATACAAAAGCTTATCAGCGTCCTTTGCAATGATGAAGTCAGCATGGGTGAAAAAATCATTTTTCACTTTGTACAGTCTTTTAAGAATCCCTTTCTTCAAACGACTTGCCGTCACATTAACATCCTGTATAAAAAGTCAGTAAATTATATCAATCTTAAGTCCTAATGCAAAAACTAGCAAACTTGTTCGTACCATTGGTAGTGCAAAGTTGTCCTTCTCTCCATAATACATATATACAGGAACCTTAATATTTTTCAAATTATATTCAGGTGGGAATATGTTTCCGTACACCAGCAAATTCTTCACAGGATAGTAATTGTATTTTTGGAATTTACAAGAACTGAATAACTGAATATAGTGGGATATTTGTTTTAAAGAAGCCGAATTCGGTATCTTTGCGTATATGTTAGGTAATTCGGTCTAAAATAAAAACATATTCAGATTAAAGATTAGTTATGAATTAAATTAAGGAAGTAATTATTCATCGTAATTATTAGTTTAATGCTACTTTGTTCATTTGTCCTGGATTATATCCAAATAAGAAAAACCACAAATTATCGCAAAGACCACAATTGGCAGCAGACATAGCACACACCTCATCAACGGAAATTTGAAATATTTTTCGGATTTCGGGCATGCTAGGACTTCGTCCTCGCGTTAGTTTACTGACAGTTTTGACCTTTAAAATTACAAGTAACATTTTACCGTTATCACATTTCAAATACAGCATTTGTTGTTACGTGAGTAGTTGAGTAGTAACCTTTTCTTCTCTGTCAAGAAACGGTGTAAAACTTCGTAGTGCATTGGAACAATGACCCACGTATGCAACCGGAGAAAGAAGAAAGGCTGCTATAAATTTGTCATTCAGTTCAGGCAACTCTGATAAACCAATGAAAGCTTGGGTTGTTCCCATACTAAACCCAACATACCACAGTTGGGTATATCCGGTTTCAGAAAGGATTTTATCTGTAACTGCCGGAACGTCGTATATTGCAAGCTCATGGAAGCTGGTCCGAGAAAAAAGTAAACTGTTTTAAATCACATCACTAATTGTTATTTATTAAAAAACATGCATATTAGGAAGGTCGCAGGTACACACCTAAAGTCCCAGTAATCAAGATCTTTGTCATAATGTAATGTTTCATGTTCTAATGAGTAGCTTGATCCTCTGGCGTTGCCTAACCACACGTCAAAACCTTCATCGGCCAGCATAAACGCTACATAGGATTAAGTTTAACAATTTTTAAAACTACAAACCAATTTCTCTGCGAATTGTGTTTTCTCTTACGTAAATTCCTACTTCCAGGTTGGAAAAACCAGCAATCAGAAGATGTCAATATTCCATGATTCAAATAAGCTGGAGGTTTATTTTTTCCTTTCTTTTTCTCTTTTAAGTTTGGCGAGTCCGTGATCCTGAAAACTGTAAGAATGTAACCATCTTTGGTTGTAACTCTGTGCTCCTCGTAAGGATATCCATATTTTTCTAAAACTTCATCCTAAAATATTATGCAATCTAAATTGTAATATTCTATATGAAGTTTTTACATAACTATTGAATTAAATATATTGCATTCACTCACAGTTTTCATAAACTGATCAGGATGCGTCCTACGAAAACTCTCTTGAGCCGTCTTGTCACAGTCTAAATAACCGTACCCAAACCCAGGGGGTGGAACATGGGCTGGGAAACAAAAGTGTTTTTTATAATTAGGGGTTAAATCAAATGAAAAATTAGTATTACTTGCAACATTTTTAGGAAGGGTGAGACTGCCAACGTTAATGTACGGGAAATTGTTTTTTGCAACGAAAATCAAAAGAAAATATATTATTGTCCGTAAATAGAGATCTAATGAAAGTGAACGTAGTTGCAACATATTTCAGTTTGTAAGTATTAAGTATTAATTGGAGGTGTTAAACGAAAGAAGCGGTAATGAAATACACTAATGTGATGATGTCTTTGATGGCAGAACTAGACATAATATACAAACACTTAATAATAACTGCATAACTATGAATGAGCATTAATTCCTACTACGTACTAATTAATTTCCTGTTTGATTTGTATTGTGTACACCAAAACCATTAATGTGGAAGACAACATCAGAGAAGAATGGGATATAAATGTACTAACTGAACTCGTAAGTATGTTTATGTGATAAAGAAACCTAAATCATTCCATAATCATTTAGGAGATATTTTTGTGAAAAGTGGTACCTAAAACACTATGTATTACATGAACTATCATTTAAAAAACATTTTTCTATTCCATTTATAATTGACCGGACGGATTTTTGTCAGTTAAGAATAATTAAATAAAAATATAAAAATAGAATCAATTTGCTGATTAGATTGAAGTTAACAAAATTTTATTTAAGACAATAATCACAAATAAATAATATGTACATTGTACACGCAAAAAAGAGCACCCCAGAATGTAGCAGCGACCATATAATGTTTTAGTGAAAGCAGATACGAAACTAAAACATTTTTATTTCTTACAAGCTACAAAATAAGAATGTTCAATTCATTTTAAAAATATAGACATTCACAATGCATTGCATTACAATATCTTGTAGATTTAAACATTATCTTGTTTAAAAGTATTAACTTTACTTTTATTATGAACAAAATGCTTCATGTTGAGTGAAGCTGTAAGATGCACCGTTAGTAAGTAAAATATTTCCATGAAGTGACTAATTAATATTAGTAATCGTCTTCGTCTGTGCTCCTAGTACACACTCCGGCGCTGTTTAATCTCTGTCCTGGTGGGCATCGATCCTGTACGTCTGCCTACATTGTTATTTACAATAAAAATATTTTTTGATTTAGTACAACTTATGGCTAATAATTCCTATCTAAATGAGTTTGGAATCCAATATCCAAACTATCCAAATCCATTTAGTAACAGAAACGGGAAGGAAATCATATAGGTACTAGGTTCTGTCTTACCGGAAAAGCTAATCTGGCTTCTCGATTGCTTCCTTGGAGTGCAAAAACATTTGGCACGATTTCGAGGTCTCCGTTTAGCGATTCACCAAAGTCATCCTCATCCCCGTACATAGGTTTTGATTCGCTCGTTCGTATGCAAAACAATGTTAGGAAAATGAGTGAAAGCAGAAACGTCTGTAGAGTGATGAATTTCATGGTGGTTGCCGATTTTAATGAATCTTGTCTTGTACAATTTACTAATAGAAAATGTATGTTTTAATGATAAAAAGAAGTTAAAGTTGCAAGCGTCTGTTTGATCGAACTGTGTGGTTTAAATTTGAACTGCCAAAGTAAAAATGAACTCGTATTTATAGAACTAAAGTAGTAATTGTTGGTGTGCGTATGCTAGCATGTGTGGACAAAATACTGAACTCTAAAAAAGTTTCTATGAATGTGCCTTCATTCAAGTTCAAGCTAAAACAAAATGCGTAATCCTGTAATCCAAAAGTTGTCATTTCTTTCATTCTAAAATTGATATTTTTAATTGCTAATTTAGTTATATAATTTTGTCTATTGGCAGTGCAGTATGGACTTTTGCATTCTTATAAAACTTGCGGTTGCACTCAAGAAAAAAGTTCCACATCCGTCAATTTCTACGCATTAATGACATACCTAAACTCGATGCCTTTTTTGCAAATAAGACACTGTCTATTCGTGGGACTCTTTTTAGTTGCGTAAATGTACATACTTAGAATCCAATTATTTATATTTAGAATTGTAGAAGTCACAAGTAAACGTAGCTTGCGCTTTATTAATTTACACGCTCAAAGTTACTACAGGGTGATTCAGGTTATGTTTGCATAACTTCAGTCATTCACGATAAACATATGGCATTAAAGTAAAATAAAGAATGAACTGATTTAAAATAACAAAGGTTAAAAGTTTCGTTTAAGCCCAGCATCATTAAAAACTACCGAAAAATATGGTTACAAGGTGAATTTGAAATTGGTAGTTTAGAAATAAATTTTACATGAAATTTTTTGTCCGAAAAATTTGAATACGCGATTTCAAGCAATTAATCATCCGATTTTAACTGGATAAATTTTGGTTCTGTTCACAAGCACCCAATTATCATTCAAGTAAAATTATATCCATAAAGAACAAACCAGTTTTGAGTTATGCATAGGAGAATATTTTGCACTTTTCAGGAAAATGAAGTAGTGTAACTCGGATGCTTATGCTGACAAACAGTTGAGCTTTTTCAAAACCCAATCAAAGTTTTGATGTTAGTCGATTTTACCTCTTTCACGCTAAGATGTTGGTATTTAAATACAGGTTGAGCTTAATATATAGCTCTACATACATGGCAGTTACAGCCTTCTAAGCATGTCAAGTCACTTTTATCTTAATGATTTCGATATAATCTCTATGTATCAAGGACAAACCACTAAAATGTTCCTGAATTTATGTCAAAATGATAGAAATCATCACATTTACCAAGTATGTTGTTTGATTTGTTGATGCCATTACAGAAAGATACTAAAAATCCAATAGTTTGTATTAAACTTTGTGGAAAAAATGACCCTTGGAAAAATAATTTCTTACCAAAAATTTTGAAATGAAAATTTTGACCACGTATCAGCACTAAGTTTTATGTGTAAGGCCTTATATGAAACTTCAGACATTTCTTATTTAAAATCTACCAAAATTTCATGACATGTTGCTAAAACCTTTATTTGGTGAATTCTCAAACTAATGCAAACTTAAAGTGAATCACCCTTCTGTAATGTGACGGATGCGACTGTGGTTATTGAGGTGTCGGATGTCTGTCTGCTGACATAAATTATTTTATCAGAAATATCATTATGATTGATTTATTTGTTGGTTGGCTTTGGTTTGATGACATTTATGGAAATGCATATGTGCCTTGTTTAATTTCATGTGTAATGGGAAATCAACAATCAATTTCATATTTTATCCAACTAATTTATTTATAATCTAGTGTAACTTTCTATGAAACTTGCTGCATAATATATTTTTTATGAAAGTGCATTACAGCTACATATAACCTTTGCTCTATATCATCAAGATGGTTCATAAAGTGTACTTTACAATCATTCTACTTTAGTCAGAATCACAG
Organism: Coecobrya sp. COE2; assembly: GCA_027743765.1. Taxonomy (NCBI): domain Eukaryota; kingdom Metazoa; phylum Arthropoda; class Collembola; order Entomobryomorpha; family Entomobryidae; genus Coecobrya; species Coecobrya sp. COE2. The sequence continues at coordinate 7,421 of JAHZMV010000648.1, forward strand.
TTTTTAGCTTTCTTCTTGACCAAAGTTTCCTCCAGCTCATTTTTCTTGTGACTAGAAACAGCAAGATTTTCTGATGAAATGCATGATGATGACTTATTCCCATTGTTGTTGTTATTATTGTTGTTGTTATTGTAAAGATTATTATCGGGCTTTAGCAATTCATCTATTGTAAATGACTTGATTTTCTTCTTAGGCGATGTTACATTTTGGGGCGAAGGGAGACAAGTAGAGGAAATCCCATGATGATGATGTTGATGGTATTGACGGTTATTGAGATATCTGCTAATTTTGCTTGACGCGCTTTCAAGTTGGTTATTTACAGAAGCCATAGTGCACAAATTAACGGCACCACCTGAAGGAAATAAATTGGTTGCAGTGGTAGCATTGTTGGAGGAAGCGGAAGAGCGAGGCGACTCATCGTTATCATCGTCATCTGGGATTATTACTGTGTTATCGTCATCCGTCGTTGCTGGTGACGATGGTGCCACTGTGCTGGCAACATTTCCACGAAATTTCCTATGCGCGTTGTCAAGCATCATAAAAGTAAGACCTGCTGATGATGTCGATGTTGGGGGTGACATGAGGTTAAGTTGACTCTTAAGCTTACTTTTTGATGGGGAGGATGAAGCTAAGAAAGATGAATCTCCCAATGCTGCTGGCCAAGAAGATGCGTTTCTGGTGTTATCGTTGACGTCCGTCGCTGTTGTCGCTGATGATGGTGACGATTTATTGGCACCAGCATGCAGAGCTCCCCAGAATGGTAACCCAGCAAAGTAATTAAATTGCTGAGAAAAGGAAAATTGAAAGGATGCTGTGGTGGTATGTCCAGAACCAGAGTGAGGACTATGGACACTGTGAGATGGGGAGTCCAATGAAGAAGATGCGCCACCATTGTTACCTCCATTGTTATTATTGTTGCTAGAAGAATGGCGTGCAAGAGTAATATTGCTGTCTGGAGGGGGATCAGGTTGAAAAGACCCTTTTTGGGAGGCGGTTGAAGATGAGCTTGGATAATTGTTGCGTATGGGGAATGATGGAATTCCGGTGGAATTGTTAGAGTTGCAAGAATGTGGATTTGAATGGAATGAGGTGGAGGCAGAATGTCGAGGGATGTTCGATGAGTTGTGGTTGTGATGATGATGGTGATGATGCTGGGAGGTGGTGTTGCTAGAATTACTGTGGTTATGGCTACTGACTCGATTCGCCCCGGTAGAATTGCATGTGGAAATAGAAGAAGAAGATGGGCCCATTTCAGGATTACCCTCGTTGCCAGTTAGCATTCCAGAGTTTCGGAGTATCCTGTTTATAGAGCTGATGCTGGGGATACTGTAATATAGAATGATTTTTTAAAACAACCATTAAAATTCCAAGAGCAGCAAAATTTACACTTTAAACTAAGGTAAAACTAACTTGTTTTCGAAATTAAGTTGAATTGTTCATCGGAATTTTTCATGTGGGGCAAAGTGACACGAAACAATGATAATAAATGTATCACAATCATGCTTTAGGAGTAAATATTTTCGTAAAGTGACTTACGAGTTAATGTCACACACTCGCTGAGACAGCAAAAGCTCCCTTATCTCCCACGCAAACATGGCAGGATTTTCACTTTTAAGACGGAGGATTTTCTTGACAACATTGGGAGTCGCAACTTGCTGCAGAGAAAAAATAAACAGCAACACTTTTATGAAAATATACTTATTCCAAAATGTATATAAAATCTGACAACAATTTTTTGTTATGTAAATGTTTAGTTTATTTCCAATATTTTTCATGAAATGTCACAGGGACGAACTCCCATCAGGGCTAGTTCCACAATTCGTCGACGGACATAGTCCGGAAGTGGCCTTCCATTGACAAAAACTCCACCCAACTGATTCACACCAGCTTGACCTACAACAATAACAAAATGAATTGTGTTTTAGTTAATTAAAAAAAGTTGTGTTTGTGATACATGACTTCCAAAGGATATGATAAATAGGATTTTTCCCAAAGTGCACCCAACGTACCTGTGTGGGGCATTGTGAGACTGAAACTTCAACTTTTCACTTTCCTTTTCACCAACTAAACCTCGTTTTTCTCTTTCTCCTTCTCCGTATCAATTTGCCAGGAGATGAATGTGAACCTGTCATCAACTAAACTGAGCACTTGAGCCACTGTGACCTCTCTTATTATACAGCAGCCGAAACAGGAGAAAAAAAAATCGAGGAGGATGGAACGGCCATCCTCGTCATCCGAATCATCGCTACATAACATAACCATCATCAAAATCATCATCACGACCTCGTTCATCCATTCCCTAATGATTACCCAACAACAGTCTCATGACAACGTTAAACGTTCGCCCTTTACAAGATGATATGTGATATGATGACACTCAAATAAATGTATCCTCTATTATTCCGAAATGGGATCCGGAATCGGAAAACCACCCATCTCCGCTTATAAACTGTTTGTTATTGTTGATGTATGAATCATTATTCATTATTACATATATTCCCTTGTAAAACCGTTTAAGTAAACGCTTCCATAAAAAGGTACATTTCTCCACCACCCCATCTCACCCGCCATGCATACCACACAAAGCATCCATTCTCTATTCAATTCACTGGATTATTATGGATTTTTGGCATATAAGCACACAACAAAAGAGTATTAAGGGTTTATATCCACCACACCAACTTGAGCGAGTGGCAAGTTGAAGGCAGGTTGGCTTATTTTCTCCAGACGAGCGGATGGAACTGGAAATGAGTGAGTGAAGCAAAAGGGAGCATAGCATCATCAACAGCACCCCTCCTCCTCCTTCATATTTTTTAAGAGTTGAGAAAAGAGCGTTCCTTTCTGGTGGTCTGTAGATTTCCTCGCTGGCTTTATGTTATTATTACCATACCACACACTTTTTGGGCTCTTTTCGGTGTGATGTATATGCTTTTCCGTGCACACACACGCTCGTTCCATATAGAAAAAAAAATCGTACGCCAGCCTACTTTGTATTCTGACAGTTGCGCAACGGAGGAGGTCTCCAAGCCATTCCAGAGCCATCCCGGTTGGCTGTGACTTTTCAGCATCGCCCATCTGCCCTTTAATTTCCATGGCCTTATAATAATAATAGCACGCTATATGCTCTGCTTTTACCGGGTATACTTCGTTTCCACAAAAGAGAGTCAAGTCTTTTCTCTGCTCTTTCCCAGTTTAACTTGAGAGGAGATTCCCTTGGGATGTGCCTATCTCTTCGCACCCGGTGCACAAATTAAATGGTGAAAAAGGCAGTCAAGTGAGTAGACAGCCAAGAGAGCTCATCATTTTCTTTTGCCACCACACACAGCCATCATCAGTATCATCTCTCTTGACAATTACCTTCTTTTGTCCAATTCTAATTACAACTTGTCTCTGGTCCTTGCCGATAAGCTAGAAGCCACACACACGCTGCTGAAGTCAGTGTAGAAAGCTTTTATTATCATTTTCTCACAAAGTTCATTTTGAAATGGAAAAGCAGAGCAAAAGGAATCATTGAACTGGCACTTCAATCCCAGCAACGATTCGGACTTTTCATTTCTCCTTGCTTCTATCTATGTGTATGGTACAGGGATACTAGCGAAAATATTCACTTTTCCACTTTCATCCCGTTTTCACTTTCTGGCTTCATTGCTGACAGCCATTTAAAAGGAAAATAGGTTGCATGCATGGTTCGTGATGATAATGAGGAGAAAATGCTGGAAAGAGAGGATGAATGAATTCAAAGAGAAAATGAACAGCTCGAGGGGGATTTACAGATGAAGAAAAACTTTCCTGAAGAGCATTCGCCGTTTTACGTCAAGTTGAAAACCCGAAAATCCACCTTGCATTTAATATACCATACAGTCAGTCCCTTTTGCTTCTCTTATTACACAAACGTGGCCTATGACTGTGGCCGAGAATTTCCATTTCCACTTTCTTTTTTAAACAGGAGAATGCATAATAATCCATGGCCATAATACCAGCACTCGTTATAGGTATGGGCTCTTTTGTTTAAATTCTCGGGGGACTTTAGAACGTTGATTCCTTTAAATCGGCCACTGGTGCTGGTTTGATTTTGGTTGTGTGAACATTTATCGGGTTAGAGCATTCCTTTCAGAGGCCTTTTAAATTAAAAAGGTTATCTACTCATTTTCTGCTTTGTTCGTTCTCATCAAATTTTTCTACTTAATTTAGTCGATACATTTATTGAAGTTGTACGGATAACGGGAAACTGAACTACGTAGAATACGTTACACGTAGAAATTTAAGAATCAAACTAAACTTGTCGCGTAGTAACTTTCTCACAATAAGTAGATTTTAACCACATTTTTTCATAAAATTTTACTATTACGATGTCTTTTCGTGCAATTTCCGGACTAGTTATATTACCGATTTACAAAATAAATGATGTACATATACAAAATATATTATCCATCTTGTCGGAAACGAGAAAATTCTCTTCAATATACGAGTATAACAAGCGAAGCTTACTTGTAAATAAGGTTACCCTAATTCTTGCATTTTATTGGAGAAATGTTCCCTAAAACGCAAAAAAAACAATGTCACTTGATAAATTACTGGATCGTTTTGATCCGGAATCGTTCTATCATATTTCTAGGTCCTCATTAATAAAAAAACTATCATATAGCTTTGTGAACAATTTTCCATTCATTTCTTTGAATCCATATCATCACCACACAAACCGGAACTAGAATATATGCACCTGCGTTTACGTTTTGTCACTTTTATAGCATTTCAGCGAATCATGCAAACGATAACTCGTGATAATATTTAGGTTGGCAATATAGCATGATCAGATAATGATAGAGAAAAATGATACCAGAGTATTCATTAAAATGAAAGAAAAACACGAAAACAATGAACGAACTCTTTTCATCCATAATTTTTTCTACTGTCATCCTGCTTTAATCTAAGAATTCAATCAAATTTCCTGTCTTTAAAAATTCATGGGTACAAATATGCTGTCAAATTTGTCGTTCATTTGAGCAAACTATTTATAGGATGACGATGACATATGAAACGCACGTTCTATATTTGTTAAAATCATCTAAGAGAACACGGATTATCCAGCCAAATCCATAATCATAAAAGCAATGATGACAAAAGTGTTAAAATATTCAGTGGTATTCTGCCATATCCTCCTCTTTCTATACGTCTCTAGAAAGACACTTGACTAATGATACATTGTTTTTTGTGTGCCTTCGTATTCTTTTCATGAAGGATGAAGGACGGTCGAATTTCATAAAAATTTGTAGCTATGTATGTATATCATTTTATTCGTTTGATTGTGTGAACTTCCGTTATATATTTGAAACATGCAGTAATAAAGTAAAAGTTCATCAGGGAAGGAAATAATGTGAGGACAGAGGTTCCCAATAATAAGGCACCCGAGGACACACATTTGCTATATTTTATGCTTCTGTGAGATGTAACATAAAAATGTTAACAATTGATATCCATTTAAGTGTGTTGTAATGACTCCTCAGAGTATCGTTATTATTGATTTAGAACTTAAGGAAGGGTGAAATTGGCACAGAGCAAAGCTGAATATTATATACCACATGACTTTTGTAAGTGTGATAAAAAGGCAATTATTTTCATCCATACCACAATTTCTCTTTCATTACATCTCGGAAAAAGGGTGAAACTGGGTGGCACACAGGTACTTGGGTAAAACTCAAGTTGACGGTATGTTCTTATGCTGCATAACATAATGTTTCATCTATTACATCATGTCAACAAAAAAAGGGTGAAATAAGCAAGCAAGGGACACCCGTCAACACGAAAATATGAGTGTAGTACTCACGGGACTTGAATGGATGGGATGAGCTGTTAGAGCGATTCATACGGAGATTCGGAAGAACAGTAAACCACGCATGGTGAGAGTGAAAAGGGTGAATCGGTGGTATGAAAAGTAGACGGGGCAAAAAAATTACATGCTTTAGAAAAAGACAATATTTCTGATCAGATTGCCGGGGTGACTGACTGCTCATTATTTGCAGTGATGGTACATACATGGAGAAAATGTGCATTATCAGATGCTGATGTTATCAGGAATATATATTTACGCTTACAGATCATTATCAGGGTTTATGTTCCGGAACTTGCAAAAAATGTAATTATATTGTGGTTTTCTTTATGGATGCGAGGAAAATATAATACAAACTATATTATGCATTGTAATAAGTGTAAAGTTTCCCGTTGTGAAATCAATGATGGGGAAAACTGAAACTGCCGATTTTCCGGAGAGACATGTGGTACAAAATTGGTTAAACTCGTTGCATATCTTTCAAAAAATAAACTTTGATGATGGTATGAAAGGGTTACGTTTAGATTGATTTGGCTTTCATTTATATCCCAGGCATCAGAAGAAAATCGAACATATTTTATTATCATGACAATCTATCGGTGTAAAGAATTTTGTTTAATCTGAAGGAAGCCATTTAGTGGTATCTCGTAACTGATGCAACTTACAATAAATATCTATTCATTCAACAAATTCAAACTAATTACACAGTATTTACTTACAATTTAATAAACTGTTTTACATTTTGTAGTTGTTGTGATACGATAGCTTCATATTAGACCGGTATTAAGTATTAAATAAAATAACCACCGGTCATTAGAAACAGGTACCATTAAAATATAACTAACGAAAAATGAATAATAATTAGAATAAATAATCATACATATTACTTCAGTCTGCGTAAACTTTTAGAAGATTAATAAAATCATTAAAGATGAATGTCAATTTCAATTGGAACAATTATGTTGCTAAGTACTTCGTGTACGTCATTATTAAGAACCATTTATTTAAATGTTAATCAATATGTATATACGTAGTATCTTTCAGTACTGATACTTGACTCTCAATTTATAGTCATGTATTCAAAAATTACACGTCAACTCACCATTATTGTTTCAAACTTATTGGTGTTCAATTTCAATGTAGTATGGACCGTAGACTTCAAATTGTCACGACATTCACTACAGTCACCCATAAAATCTGTCCTTTTCCTTTAAAATGGAAATGGGACAGAAATCTAAGGAAAATTATTGTCGAGAACATTTCCACAAACCAACTCATTTTTCAATACTACTTTCTTCACCTTGGATCAATTATTATATGCATACTTCTGTCCATCATCCATTTTACGTGTGCTCACTATCATGGAACAATACGGCTTGAGTCTACTCTTCAAGTTTTCTTTGCAAGTGGCCACACACTTGTTTTAGTAACCGCTTTCCTCTGCTCTTTGGTTTTCTGCAAGTGTGGAACTGAACTGGGCTTGGCTTTTTCACAATTTATGACTGAAGGGGAATGTCTATTGACAGGAAAACCTAAACTTGATTCATCCAAAATTAAGTCTCTTAAAGAAAATTTACAGCCAGAACAATTACCAGGTATCAATATATCCACTTAAGAATATTTAAATTGATATCTTGGTATCTATGGTCTCATTATAAGTTTGTCTTTTTGTTTTAATCAAGCTATCAAGAATGACCGCGTTTCCATCTTTCTGATTACACTAATCTTTCAAAATGTATATAACACTTTTGTGGCAATTGATTACTTCATCAGAAATCGGCTGGACCCTTTATATTTGGCAGCAGTAGCGGGCTTACAATTATCTTCTAAAATACTTGACCATCCAGCATTTGTTCTTACCAGAGTAATTATTATATCCATTTGTACATTTGAAGTGGGTCGTGTAGTCATCCTGGCTTTCAGCATTTTAATATTAACCTGCTTAGAAATGCATAAACTAGCCCACGCCTTCTTAAAAGATGTTCACATCATTTGGAAACATAATCGTGGGATCCGCCTGCATCTATTTTCACCAGTGGTCTATTCTTATATGTTCACCCTTTTAAAATTTTCTAAATTTCAATTATCTTCTAATTGGATAACAACTCTAAGTGGAGATCTGGTCCTGATTCTACAAACTGCTGGTAGCATTACGTTTATCATGTTTAATTATGCTAGTCTCCGTTTTTATGGAGCAATGCCCGTTTCAGTTTATTTGGGACTTCCATGGTCATCATTGCTCAGCGCTGGGGTAATATGCGTCTTCTTGCAAAAGGTGACGGGTGTGCATGAAACTACGAAAGAGTTTGTCAAAACTGTGAGAAGTGGATTTACAAGGAGGCAATATGCTTACAGACTTGTTTTATCAAAACCACCTTTGGGCCTACGGATAGGATCGTTTTTTGTGTTGAAAAAAAGTACCAAGGTGAAAGTCATGCTCACGACCACTATAAATGTTTTATTGACATTTTAATTCTAAAACGGACAATGGGGAAATAATAAAAATATATTTTTATAAATTACATAAATACAGTGCATTTTATACATGTTCACTTAAAATATCAAGTACTTTGTCATAAACTAGAATATCTGCATCATTTGCGGTAACAAAGTCAATATGATTAAATATAGGCCATTCCACTTTGATGACTTCCCGAACGGNTTATAAATTACATAAATACAGTGCATTTTATACATGTTCACTTAAAATATCAAGTACTTTGTCATAAACTAGAATATCTGCATCATTTGCGGTAACAAAGTCAATATGATTAAATATAGGCCATTCCACTTTGATGACTTCCCGAACGGTTTCAGGTAGCATGGCGTTTATGATCATTTGTACGTCCTGTGAAAACAGATGTAAGAAAAATAACTATTTTGAATCGAAAATTGTCGGTTTTGTTGTTAAGGTGAAAAATGTCAAAGTCAAGGACACTTACAATGGGAGGAACGAAGTTATCGCCTTCTCCATAAAATATGTATGTTGGAGTAGTAATCTTCTCTAAGTGATACCTAGGTGGTTTCAATCGTCCATATCGTTGATAATTCCCATAATAACCGTAATCATAGTATCGGAACTCGCAACTGATCAAACTTTGTGCAAAGTGGATAACCGTTCGGAGGGAGGCAACGTTTTTTATTTTAGCGATGACATTTGGCAGATTTGTCTGAAAGATAAATATGCAGGTGGTAATCGTATAAAAATAAATATGCTACGCTTAATATTTTATTATTTTTTGGCCAGTTGTGTAGATGCTACTTACGAAATTGGCTTGCGGAGCGTCAAATCCGTAAAGAAAGAAAGCCAAATTATCAATTTTATTTTAGCGATGACATTTGGCAGATTTGTCTGAAAGATAAATATGCAGGTGGTAATAGGTACATACAAAATGAGTAATGTTACGCTTAATATTTTATTATTTTTTACGAGGTCTTTTTAGATATCACTTACAAAATTGGCTTGTGGAGCGTCAAATCCGTAAAGAAAGAATGCCAAATTATCACAAACGCCACAACGAACTGCGGAATGAGTACAAAAATCGGATGGAGACCAACCAAGAAAACTGCCCCATTGTGGGTTCCCAGCATCAAAGTAGCCTTCGAATGCGTTATAGATCCAATTCTTAAAATTAAAGTAAATTACTTTAGCATATCCAAGCTTTTTAACGCCTGTCTCTCATTGCCCCGGAACGGTCTTTACATGCTTACCTGAATCGGTGTTCCCACAACTGAAGTAAAACTTCTCAGTGGATTGAATGAATGTCCAATAAAAATGGCTGGAGCCAGAAGAATACTAGCACGTATTTTACTGTTAAGTTCCGGAAGTTCTGAAAGTGCAATGGCGAATGTAGTGCCACCCATGGAATGGCCGATAAAGAAAATATCTGGGTTTCCAGTTTCATGAAGCATCAAACGAACCACTGCTGGAAGGTCATAGACCCCAATTTCATGAAAGCTAACAAAATATTTGTCATCCCATTTTATTTAAAATCGTTAGCATTAATTAGCAATTATTATTTGAACTCACCTGAAATCCCAGTATGCTTCCTCATTGGAACTGAACGCAGCGTGACGTTGGGAATAAGTTGTACCCCTTGCATTAGGAAGCCAGACATCGTAGCCGGCATCAGCAAGTTTAAACGCTAATTTTTTTAGCAAGTGGATTAATATAGATTTAGTTACATAAATACAATTAATATAACCTAACAATAGAGCATAATATAGTATACCTAGGTTTCTGTC